>JAVSBS010009739.1:4625-26118 GCA_033124195.1 Coracias cyanogaster
AAGACTGAGCCAGCACCCAGGACTGACCCAGCACCCAGGACTGACCCAGCACCCAGGACAGACCCAGCACCCAGGACTGAGCCAGCACCCAGGACTGACCCAGCACCCAGGACAGACCCAGCACCCAGGACTGACCCAGCACCCAAGACTGACCCAACACCCAAGACTGTCCCAGCACCCAGGACAGACCCAGCACCCAGGACTGACCCAGCACCCAGGACTGACCCGTGCCGAGGGGCCGCTCGGCCACTTCCAGCTCTGCAGGGACCTGCAAAGCAGCCCAGCCCCACAGCAGAGCAAACAACCTTTCAAACCCACTTCTTTCAAGCCTAAAGTGGAAGGCTGGCCTGGAACCCCTCTGGCTTTTCGGGAAGTTCATTTTAGATTTGCAGTTCTGTGGAGGATGGTGGCCGGGGGAGCTGAAGCTTTAATTTTGGCCGTAGCTCACCTCGTGTGGGGCTGGGGGATTTCAGCCGGTGCGAGTCCTTGGTTACTCATGGCCTGAAAACATTGACTTGCTCTAAGCTTCGGTCCTCCATCCGCAAGAAGTGCCAAAAAAAGTTTGTCCATTCTTCAAATTATAGGATTGTGCGGTTCTGTGGTTTTCTGTGGTAGAAGCTCTGTGGTTTCTAAAGCTATTTTGTGCACCTCTAACACAGAGTGGCTGTTAGGCTTTTCTTAAATTGAATTTTCGAAGCCAGAATCCCGAGCTCCAGCAATTTCTTTCGCTATATTTAAATAAAACAACTACAACAAAGTCATGTAGCCATCGCTATGGCAACTAGCAGTGTTGGGGGAAAACATAAAGAGGAAAATTCAATCCAAACTCCGCGTAATTTAATAGGGGAAAAAGCTCTCCCTATTGCTAACATCCCAAACATACTTGGTGGCCTTTGCAAACCTTAAAATTCCTGCGTGTCCTTGAAGCAGCCGCTCTCAGCTGGGGCTGTAACAGGTCCCACCTGCCCGGGACTCATCCTGCGTGCCAAGAGCAGAGCGGTTCGAGCTCCTGGAAGCCGCTGGCACGGCGGCAGCCCCTCGCCGCGAAGCCCCCTCTGTTCAGAAACGTGCTTCCCGTAGATCTGGAGAAGGAATGGGTTTAAAAAGCCAACAAGCAGTAACCGAAAGCACGTGGCCACGCACAGTTCACGGGCCCCGGAGGTAACCGGCTCCACTGATCGATTCCCAGAGACTCCGTAAAGCTCCGTTTGATCCCGAACGACCCATTCCCCCTCGCCGAGGCCGAGCTCGGGAACAGCCGCTGTTGCGGAGCTTGACGCGCGCAGCGGAGGCAGGGATTTCTCCTAAACTTGTGAGGCAGAGAATATGTTTGATTTAATCTTTTGAGGTCTGACTTTTCAGCCACAATTATTTGATCTTATAATACTTCATGTAGACATGAAAAAAAAGAAGAGTCACAAGCACTGCTTTCTGTAATGGAGATCCACCAACTTCACCACCACCTCCTTTCCAGGCACCAGGGGAGCGGGAGCATCAAAAATTTTTCATTTCCTCCGTGACCGCCCTTAGCATTCGTTATCTGCTTATTTACCTGCTGCCATTAGAATCCCTTTTAGCAAATCCAAAGTATTCTCCCCTTTGTAGTACGCATAAATTCAGCAACACAGCAACTGTAGATGAACCTCCCTATGACAGGTTTATAATTACACTGTATCCCTTTAAATCACTTTTACTTTGGTTTCTTGGTTACTCCCAGCTCAGAGCATTCCGGGAGTTCTGACCTATCATGATGTCATCAGGAAATCTCTGGAATATCGCGCTGGACATCTCCTGTGACATTTAATATCTTAGGGTGAAAAGCTGCCGAGCCTGAGGCTTAAACACAAACAAATCCTCAAATCCCGACAACCGCATTTTTTACAGCCCGTGCACGATGACAGCGTTAAGTGGGGTTTGATATAGTCATGATTTTATACGGCAAGCACTCCCAAAAGAAGGGATACGGGATGGCCGGGTGCAAGGCATGGGCAGCGAGAACACGGGACTTCGCTCCCCTGGGCAGTTTCCTGCTGAAAAGCTGTGATTGAGGCCAACATTTATGGGAAGTTAAACAGCAGGAATAAATTGTGTTTGGAGCTGGCAAGGAGCGTTATGAGAATTTATCAATAGGGAAGGATACGGCCTTGGTAAGAAATGCCGTATCAGCACCAATAAAAAGTTTTAATTGCGGTCGTTGCATTGAAAAAATGCTAACCAGACAGGAGGAAAGAGATACTCGGGGTGACTAACCCGATAGTCACGTAAGCGGGCCGGAGATTCAGCAGTTTGCGCTGAGGAACACCCGGCTGCAATTCCAGCGGTGGGGACGGCAGGAGCTCCGGCTTTCACAACACAAACCGGTCTCGGGGTGTATTTAGGTACAGTCAACAAACGCTGCGTTTGCTTTTACGGTTCAACAGCTGGGCTGGAGGCTTGGAGCTCCTCTCTGGTCGAGTTTCCACTTGTCAACGGCTCCTCTCGGACAGGACGCCGGCGCTTCTCTTCCCATCCCAGGGAAGGGCCTCTTGGCCTCCCTGCGATGCCCAGAACGGGGGATCCTTGGGGATTAGGCAGGGGGAGTATTTGGGAAAGCGTAAGGATGAGAACGTTGTCTGTGTCAGCCTCCAAAAAACTCGAGTGGGAGCGAAAGACGGAGCCGCGGCCCATGTTTTTAGAAGCAGAGAGGAGCATTAACACGGCGAGAGAAGTTGGGTAGCAAGTTGTGCCCGCCCGTGACACACCACAGTCAAACGCCGGCTTCCAAATGTCAACATTCTAAAAATATTGCTGGAGAGCAATTTCGAGAGAAACCTGCCTTGGCAATCTGTCGTGAGCCATGCCAGGGTGTGCAGAAGCCGAGCAAATAAAACAAACAGATGGGAGAAGAATGAGTCAAAGTGAATAATGTCGAAAAGCATGACGGTGAGGTGTGTTTTTCCAGCAGGGTTTGTCTCTGGTGATCTCGGTAACCCCTCCCTGGATAAATTGCCTGGATGTTCGGCGTTGCGGCGCACAAATCGCTTTGGAAAGGGTGCGGCGTCGGATTTTCTGACTGCTCTGCACAGACCCAGTGTGGCCGGGACGAGAGAAGGGGAAGGACAGGAGAGAAAACGGTGCAAAGAGGGCACCAGCCAGGAGAAAAAAAAGAGCTCAGCTCAGAGAATCAAGCGGTTGCTCAAAGCAAGATTCATAAATTTGACACCAAAGCTTGTGAAATCACGGACAAAATTAAAAAAAAAAAATTAAAGAAAGATCGCCAAAGTCTCGGAGCTCCAAAAAGTAACTTTTCATTTATTATATTAAACAATAACATTTCTCTTATTAAACAATAAACACACGACATGGGTTAAAATTAAAATACCTTTCAATTTGTTATGGTATTTGAATGATAAATATAACTACAATCATGTACAGAGTTGGAGATATTAGTCAAATTTAGGTCGATATTGCAGTTTCCACTTTTGTCTTCCCACCTTTTTCAGGTCAGACTAAAGAACGTCATATTCAAAGGGGCACCAGAGCACTCTCTAATTGCAACAGCAGAAGGAACCACGGTCACGAGGAGTTTTCCTGTGAAAGTCAAACTTAAAGGGGAAGGCAGAAGTTGGAAAAACGAAAATTCCACTTTGTAACAAATTTAGCCTTTATTTATAAAACTTTCAAGTAAAAAGAGCGGTGTATCAACCGATAAACCAGGTGTGTCGCTGAAGAATAGCTAACATAGGTACTCTAAAAAGACTTCTTCTACGATTCCACCGCACTCCCAGCGCAAGTCCTTTCTAAGCAAAGAGGTTTCGTTGTGAAGTCCGCAGGGAGACGCGACGGTTGGACACGCAACAAACCAGAGCTGTCCCTCCGCTCCTGGAACGCGATCGTTACGCGCACGGCTCAACTCACCCTAACGACTTCCTACTCTAAACGAGGCTTAAATAGAAATGAAATTCCTGAGAGGGAGGAATCAAACTCTCACGCGAGGGAAAGCAACAGTTCTACTTGGACCAAAAATTCCTCGGGCCTCGGTTCTACGGAATAAATAACTCTTCTCAATGGAGAAACGCTACAGAAGAAATAGTAACCCCAAAAGGATTATAAGAAGCAGCCAAGAAAAGTGCGTTATCTTTGAGCGTTAGATGGCAACATAATTTCTACGCGATTTCTGACAACAGATTTCACAGACGGGAATTAAAAAGGAAAAAAAATTAAAAGGTTACACACTCAGCCACAGCTTGGAATTGGGAATTTCCAACACTTTGAGAGCACATCACAGGACCCAAAATACAGCGAGGAGCAACGATCCTCGTAGGGCAGGGACTGCGTAAGGAAAAAATTGCCAATATAAAAGGATTTCATCCAGCCTGACTGTAGCAGCGCTGCTTTTATGAGCATCGGCTTTTATTGCAGAACGACGGGTACGTTTTACAGCGAGACTCTCTGACTAGGACTTGGGGAAACCACTGGAGGCAAACGTGAACGGACGGGTCTATAAAGGCTCACGTGGGTAATTCAATACCTGTGTCCTACATGCAAAGTTTGCCTGCGTAGGTTCAACGTGAATAATCGTCCGTCTTTCCTGTTTTAGCTGTTGTGCCTCGGCGCTGAGCGCAATTCATGGTTTTCCATGAGTCATTCCAGCAGTGACGACACTCTGGGTAAAACACACTCGGGCCACTGTAAAAGGCGACTAAACCCTTTGCGATTGCTCAATGTCCCGCAGAGTCTAATCATTTATCTGAGTCGAAAGTAGAATCACCTCCATTCTTTTCTCAACGCCAAGAATGCAGTGGGTAGTCATTCCTCCTGAAGGAAAAGAGGTGGAAAGGGAGGAAAAACAGAGCTGAAATCCAGATGACAATTAGGTGCAACCTATAGAACTGGAACGAAGCACGAAAAACATGTTTTCCGCCGTAGCCTGGACTCTTTGGGGTGTGCGCGTGTATGGGAATAGCTCCTTAAATAGAATTTTAAAGGAACTGTTCCCATACAGGCATATACGCCAAAGAATTTTTAAGGAAGGAGGAAAAAAAAAGAAGAAAAAGTTAAAACTACAAGCAAATGTAGGAGAAAAATCATTGCCTCGGCCTCGAGAAAACAGCAAAAATGACACCAGCCGACCAGAAATCGAGCCTACGGTTCAAAAAAACACCTTAAAAACCTCAAAAGAATGGAAACCTCCACCGGAGCAGATGATACCTGCTTTCTGCCAGGCTCCTCTCACACCCGGTGAACTCAGGTTCTCCTGCCAAGGATATCCGCTTCATCTGGAAGCGAATTTATTAGAAGTAATAATTTCTCCCTTTTTAAATTTTTTATTTATTTATTTTTTCTTTCACCAGAACTTTGAAATTCTAAGAGCTGTGATCTAATCCCAACTTCTGTAAAAATTCCTGTTTCCATATCCACCTCTGCTTAGCGAGTACATCCATACGCACAAGCTTTGATCTATAGAATATAGAGGCATCTTCTACATATTCATTGTATATACACATCTTATGTACAGCACAAGTGACTATATACTAGACATAGTATGTGGACATGTATCGTATATACACGCGCTATTATTCCATTATACAATACACTATATATATATATATACACACATAGACACAAATATTATGGATCTCGTAATGTACACTGTATACGCATTGTGGAGCCTCACATTTTATATACCTTGGATTCTACATATTTTCTCTGCCCGAAGAGCGCTAGGCCGATTTGTGCTTTAAATTTCATCGTTCTGGAGGAAGAAGAGGATCAGTGTCTTGCGAGAAAAGGTTTGTCTTAGAAGAACAAGTGCAGGTGTTGTACCAAACGGGGAGCTGAGAGGGAAGAACGTGGGTCACCTTCCTTTTTACACGGAAAACGGTATTAAATACGATGGGGAGGAATCACAGCTCACTTTTCTTCTACTGCAGCGTCTAAAATTTTGACTCAGGAGTGGTTCGGTGAAGCTGAGGTCGCTAAATCTAACACACGGTGCATAGAGAACACGTTGTGTCCTTCTTCATTTGCTTGATCCTCTGGTACTGTCCAAGCAACTCCGAAGAATGAGTCAAGAAGGAAATTGGAAAATGAGCAGTGAGTCCTAACGCTATCCGGAATGCTGGATTAATTCACATTTCTGGCTTCCTGCTGAGCATCTCGAAAACACCAACTCATTGCCTTAGAAGCGTTATAAATTACAGGATTTTAGAGCACTGACGAAGTAGCAGAAAAGTCTTGTTATGAGACGTAAAAATGAATCAAGCTCTTTAGCTCATCCACCCCGTCCCACTGGAGCGACATCATCCAAGGAGAAGTCCAGAAGTGGTTTTCCTTTTCAAACGGCACTACAGATGAATGGGGGTTTATTGCAACAGAAGAGACACCACAAAGACTCTGGCCCAAATGAAAATGAGAATCTTACACATGGATACAATTTGTTTCACTTCACTGAGGATCCCGCAGCCATTCCATTCTGAAAATTGCTCTTTCCCAGCAAATGTTTTGTCTCTTGTTAGCTATAGACAGACCCGAGTTTGCTCTGAGACTTCAAGTCCTGTACACCAACAGAATTTGTTGCCATTTTAGTATGATTATTTAATCTGTTTTAGAGAAGAACCACCACAACGGGGAGAGATTTCCAATTGGGTTCTGTAAAATTAGAAGTTATCTCCTACTGCATTTCATAGAATCACAGAATCATTATGGCTGGAAAGGCCCACCAGGATCATCAAGTCCAACCTTCATCCCAACATCTCTCCAGCCACTAGACCATCGCCTCAAGTGCTACATCTACTCGTTTTTTGGACACCTCCAGGGATGGTGACACCACCACCTCCCTGGGCAGCCTGTTCCAGCATCCAACCACTCTCTCAGTCAAGAATTTCTTCCTAACATCTAATCTAAACCTCCCCTGACACAACCTGAGGCCATTTCCTCTCGTCAAGGGGTCATTAAAAGACAGTATTAAAGATCATTATCCGGTTGGCTTTGATACTAGAATCCATCTTCTCCTTTCTGAGGGGAACGAAGGATTCTCGTTATCTGCAGGACCATTAGCACTGTAGACACAGTAAACAGGGAACTGTGACTCCTAAAACTGCCTTTCAAGATCTGGGCTTTCAATTTTGTTGAAGTATTTGCTGCCTGTGTAATCGGCTGGTACGTGTGTGCACATCCACAGACCCCCGCTCGCCCCTACACCTACTCACAAAAGCCCCAGACAACAAACGCCGAATCTTAGCTGCGGTTTTGGAGCCAAAAACTACTAAAAAGATCAAAATGATCCAACCCCATTCTTATCTCTGTGTAAGGAAAGCATCCAGAGTAAGGCAATTACAACAGAACGGGGAGAGTGTTTTCGTTCGGTGCACAGGCACCATCATTGTACTGTGGAAAAATAAAAAGCAAGGACATAAAAAATAGAAATGCATTGAAGATGATGAAGGAATACCACACTGTCGAATAAAATAAGAGAAAATCTCATAAGCTAAGGGCTGTCTCAGTAAAAACACAGACTGTGAAGCTTTGCACCCCTACAGAGCCAAGGACGGGAAAGCAAATCTGCAGTAAGGACATTTTAAAAGTTCTGTGCTAGACGCCTGCTCTATTTAGACATAAAAGTCCAAGGCAAAACCAATGAAGGTGTCAGAATTCCTGTCATCGGAAAAGGCATTTTTAGTACGTAAATAATTCACAGGCTTTTCCTAAAGACTTATTTTATATACGAGATGTCAAACATGTTCTGTGTGACCCTTAGCAGGTGGAAGTGGGGAGTTCTACAGGTGTCTACAAAAGCTGTTCCTACGTGGACTGACCGCTGCAAGCCGTGCTTCAAAGCCAATCCGTCCTACCAGTACCTCTGTGACTTCCACACGAACGTGTATTTGGCAAAGAAAAATCCGTTTCAACTGAGCCTGATTTCAGCTCAACTCCATTTGACCTGTAGCCCCGGAGTATAAGAGAGGGGGAGTTCCAGACGCAGAGGTCGGGGCTGTCTCACGAGCCAGCCGAGTTCCGCGGTTGGGGCAAAAGAGGGTTAAATGAGTTGTAGGGTGAACACTGCTCAAGCTTCGTGTGTTTTCCACTCCTTGATTTCACCTGAAAGCAGCACTCCTGCAATCAGATCTGCTTATGAGATAAAGCAAGATTTTACCTCATGGTTTAATTGCCAAATATTTGTCCAATTAGCTACAACTGAATTAACTCCCTCTTTTACAGTGTCACGTACAATTATTAAAACTTGATGCAAATAAGTGTTTAAATTAGAAGAACTACCCATTCCTAGAGACTTCAAATCCGCAATATTTTATACAGTTCACTATGTTTGTACTCGTCATGTATAAGTGGTCAGATTCTTTTGTAAAAGCTGCATCTGGATAAGAAGGGACCATCTAATAATGAATTTACACTGAAGTCTTGGACATACATGACAGACTGAGTAGCCTACCAAGAATCATTAAATAAATGCAACAAGTGAAAGCTAGTTCTAGAAATATCACCTTTTTTATGACATTTCCTTTGAAATTCATACTGCAGCCTCCAAAAACAAACAAACAAAAAATCAACGGAATTCGGGTAATAAAAAGCCAGATTCACAAGTTGCAGTTTACTCTATGCAACATTTTCTTCCAGATGAAGAAACTTTGCTTTCGGTATCTTAGGATCATACATTAAATTTCTTACAAGCAGTAAATTTTACCTAGAACATATAATACAGCTTATACAGTGTTTCCTGCGTATGAAGCGCTCGAAAAGCCGCACAGAGCCCGCTTGGACGCAACCAGCCAGTCTTGTTCAGAGCTGAAGGTGACTTAAACTTATTTTCATGACAGAGACCGAGAATTTAGTATTTTTAGAAAAAGGATTTCGGGGTGGAGCCCAAGCCCCCCTCTTTAAGAGTTTGGCATATCAGCCTTACTGAGTGCAATAGCCAACTCAAGGTCTTCTTGTTCTTGTCTCCGCAATCGAGCTAGTCTTTCTTGCTCTGCTTTTTCGCTCTCACGCTTTGCCCATGCCAGCTTCTGTTCTTCATTTCCAAACTAAAAAAAAAAAAGGAAAAGAAATTAATACGCTTGCCAAAAACCTACAAGAAATTATGTGAAAAAGACAATGAATCAGACTTATTAAATATATGAATCGAGTATACTGAGCTGTCTTAGGGTAGTTCTTCTGGATCAAGATAAAAATTCCCTCCCTGATTTCCTGATTTCATCCTTCAATTTATTTATTTCCTTAATTTCTTCCCACCAGGAAACTAACCCATCTGGGCTGCACGTCCCTGCATCCATCTCTCAAGTTTTGTATGAAAATGGCCAAGGGACCGGAGCCAAACAAGAACTCCACCAAGATAAAAAAAGCAAGTTAGTGGTTTGGGAGCATAGCAACCTCCATCCATTTTTAAGAATAGTAAATAGCTGGTAAAAAAACGAGAGTTATTTACTCTTGTGCAACTCCATTGCCGAGAGTTTTATTGTCCTAGTTCCCGCTGAGGGTTGAGGGTGTTTAGTAAAGACCCTGGAAACTGCAGATTTGTGGGAAGTTTCATCACCAAATCAGAAGTTACAAAAAGTGCTTCTGTCCCTGTTCATAAAAATACGTGCCGAGTTTTTCCAGTAAGAACCAACGTAAGAGAATCCAATTTATTTCAGCAGAAAACGCTAAGGAGATGTAACACACGAGAACATTCATTTTTGAGCTCCCCAAAACACATTTAAACACCCTGCAGCAAAGCCATCCCCAAACTATCTGCCAGTATTTACCTCTGCAGCACGCAGGAGCTGGCTTGTTGGAAATTTTTCTTTTGCACAAAATATTAAAATAGCTGATTGAAATCATAGCAATTTAGGACTCAAATATAACCCGTGTTTAATTTTAGCGCTGGCCAAAGAGGACGACGTGAACAGAAGCGTTCGCACAGCTGCAGGCAAACGTTTGCATTAGATCCCACTTCTAAAATTTGCTTTGTACTATCTTTTTTTCTTTTTGGAATGTTTGGGAAAACATATTATTTGGGGCTTTTTTGGAAGAGAAAAGTACATGGAATTTATAGCTTCAATTTCAGCTGGATGTATACGGCAAAAATTGCCCTGTGGTCTACAACAGAGCGACTCTGAACGCGCCACTGCGCCGGCTGATAGGGCTGCTCCTTCCCAGGCGAGCCTAAAATACTGAACCGAGCATTAAACCCAGCTTTAAGGGCTCAACCTAGGCCAGGCTCCATGTCACCACTACGCAACGGACCCACCCTGGCCTTTTCCATTCTTCTTTGTATTTCTAATTCCTATTTTTTAAGTAGATGCGTCTATTTGAATTTCATTCAATCCAAGTCCTACTCCCATTTACTCATAATTTAGTTAAATTTTGCTTTATCCGTGCTTCTGGATGCTCACAACTCCTCGGTTTAGTTCTCTCAGATGATTTGATGAAAAAAAGAAATAATTTAAAACTACTTTTCTTCAAGCAATACCTCTGGCTTTCACGGCTCTCAAAATTTAGTTGAGGGCCTTTGCATTCAATGTTATTGAAATACAATAAAAGTGCCACATATTTCAGGATATTTTACTTCTGAAATGAAGAAAACCTACTATCGTTACTCATTTCAACAATGGCAGCTGACAGGTAAGATTCAAAAGCTCACTAAGATTTTCAATAGATGATTTCTTTCAAGATACAGTAAAAAACTGGACTCAAATCAAAGTTGGATTCCTCCACTTACTCCAAGAAATCCCAAAGATCCTATAGCTGGGACAGAGGATAACCGTTACTATTTTCAGAAACAAAATAAGCTTTGGTCAAACCCTCTGGGGTATCTTTTTTTTTTTTTTTTTAAATGTTGAGAGAACAGTTTTACTTATATAGCTGAGATCTTAGGACAAGTCTCCCAAAGCTTATGAGAGTCCCAATTACGACTTGTTTATGGTCCACGAGCTATATTTTTGTGGTTAAAAGTGCTGAGTAAAAACAAAACAAGAAAAAAGGAGAAACAGGCAAGTGATTCATTGGAAACAAATTGGGACGTGCCTTGTTACGAAGGGTTAGCGTGAGGGAAGGTCTTCAGGAGCACAACTGACCATTAATTAGGTAATGAAAAGCACAACGGTTCATTAATGCCACTGATTCTGGCTCAGATTGCCTATCAAAAGGTAACATAATTGAATTACAAGTTATTTAATACAATAACAACTTTTTTGCCTATGTCCAGGTTTCCAGATATGTAACACATCTGTCCGTTCTTCAAAACCTCTTTTGAAATTTCTTTTTTCCCCCCTTTTTCGGAAGCACAGTTAGACCCGAGGCACAAATGAGGAAAAGGGCAGAGTGCAGCAAAAGTAATTTAGTGCACAAAAAGCTGCACTCGTTTGTTTACTAAATTACCAGCTCATATTAAGAGAAAAAAAAAATTCCTTTACTTCTAAGTGCTCTGTTCCTTGGAAATTTAAACACTTTCTGTTGGCAGAAAGGTTCCTTTTCTTGTTGTCTGTAAACTGAAGCTGGAACCTAGAAATACCTGAAATATGAGCTACCAAGAGACTTTGTTTCGTTGCAAAGTCATATTTAATGCCAGCAGAAAAGTTAAGACTGCAATGAGAATATACTTAACTCGCTGCATCAACTTGCCAGTGTCTCAAAAAACCAAAAAAGCCAGATTTTCTAGAGTGCACCTGAAATCTATTGAAGGTTCTTACGTTACTTTTTTGCAACAATAAAGAATTCCAATTAAAAATCAGGTTATTCAATTATTCAGACCTACACGATTCTATGGTTCAGACGCCACTGACTCAAACTATGCGTCAAAAAAAAAACCTCCTGCAAGTTAAAACTGCTTTTGATTTCCATTACGAACAAAGTTTCCCAAACATCAGGCAAAGAGGCACAATATTCTTGCTGCTCACAGGCAACCAGTGCACTTCAGACTTCGTACAGAAGGATTAGGATTTATCAAGTGTAGCAACACGATTGTCTTCTAGGCAAGCAAAGAAAACAACCAACAAACTGAAAAGAACAGGGATCAAGTCTCCCTCTTTCCAGTTAATACTTCTTACAGCAGCAGAAAGCAAA
Source organism: Coracias cyanogaster (assembly GCA_033124195.1). NCBI lineage: Eukaryota > Metazoa > Chordata > Aves > Coraciiformes > Coraciidae > Coracias > Coracias cyanogaster. The sequence goes on from JAVSBS010009739.1 coordinate 16,665, forward strand.
TCACAAAAATGATTTAAAAATTAATTTTGTTCGATGAAGCGCCACTTAGCAGTAATTTGAAGTGGCTACTCCTCAAGAGCTCATTTTTCCTACTTTTTTCCCTTATCTTCTAAAGTTAATCTCATCTGAAAACCTGGTGGCTCAGCAAATTTAACACCAGAGCACCCACTGGACTGGGGATCGGGGATTTTGGTGAATCGTTTGATACAATCGCTTGGTGTGAGCCACACTTTTAAGTTAAGAAATGCAGTCTGTAAAGTAAGACGACCATAGCTGGGCAACGGTCACCCCATTCCATTACTGGTCTTTCATTGAAGGAAGAAATTAGATGCTCAAGAAATTGCAGATAAAGCAAGGTTTGCGTCTTATTTTTATTAAGAATGTCACCATTTTGTATACAATCACAGAATTTAACTGTGCAAATTCAACAGGCTAGTACTAACTGTGGTAACGCATACATCGTATCTGGAGCTCGGACGTCTTCGGGATCATCGATAAATTAAAGCACCGAGGCCAGCTAAAGTACGGACAGATGACCTCAACTAACAATATCAAATAGGAAAGCGATACACATGTACTACCAGCTACTAACTAGGGGGGAAAAAAGCCATGAAAAATAAGCAACGGGGAAGATTCCGTTTAAAGATCTCCACTTGCTGAACACTGAACCTCGTCCATCAGTTCAGTCACAGATTGACTTGGCAATTTCACCGCGTGGAGACGTGACAGAACAAAAACACAGGAAAGGAGGAAGAAGCCTGAGGCTGTGGATGGAGCAGATTTCTCTCTCCTCATGGAAGCAGTAAGAACCACTCCGCTACTGCGTTTACAACGATTTCCAATTCGGTAAGGTACCTGCCAGCGCTAAAAACAAAGCCAGGCTTTTGGAAACCCTGTTGTTTTTTAAATGAATGGGTACTTGGCTTTGCTTTCAACCCTCCTGATGCTGCCTTTTGCAGCGCAGGTTGGACGTTTCTCTGTCTCTGTTCTCTTTGTCTGACAAGGGCTTTTCTACTCTCTCAGTAATTGGAACAAAATTCAACAGCTAAACTTTCAATCTCTGTCTCGTGGATGTATCTTTAGGACCCCGCTCCAACACAGAACAGCAAACATTGTGTCAGAACTTTCTTCACAAACAATTACAAATACTTTGTGGAATCTTTCCCTTTAAGGATTTGCTTCTCAGCATATGGTCAAACTGTTATAGAAATGTTTTTCAACAATCAGGTTTTGAATCTTGACAGCATTGGCTTCCAAAAATCAGTTTACAAAATAGCCTCCATGCAACAGAAACAATACACAGATTCTGCTACAAAGAATTTGTGAGGAAAGGCACACTGTACTAGCATAACTTAAATGCAAGTAAACCCTTTAAAATTTAGTATGAAAACTCCTTTTTTTTTTATTGAAAGAATGCCTTTTTATTACAGAAATAATACAAAAACAATGAGGACAGCATGAAGGTACTAAGAGACAGAAGCCAGGGGACAGCAGGTCTGCAGTGAAAACAAAACCCCAAGAGATTGCTGCAAGCAGAGCAGAAAGTGGTTTGCTCAGAGACAATGAACTTAACTTACAGAGCTGAAGTCTGCAAACCCCAAGGAAGAGTCTTTAGAAGTTTTACTTGAAGAAGAGGGAGCAAATGGATCTTTTCCACTAAATGGGTCCCCAAACCCCTTTTTACTTTGAAACGGGTCACTGCTGTCAGCCCCAAACGGCTGGAATGGATCATGGGGCTTGGGAAAATCTGAAGACCCAAGGTGGCTTACAGGAGTACTTTTACCTGGAAAGTTTAGGAAAAACAAAAACAAAAGGAGAAAAAGAGAGTTACAATGCAAACCCCTTACATAGGAAACTCTGCTGATACACCTCAGCAGCATCCCTTCGCCCTGGGCTGGTTTAAAATTTAACTACATGTAATGGTAACTCCTTTCTGAATGCAAATCATCTCCAACCGTTGTTTTATTTAAATGGATTCATTATCTTACCTACACATCCTGCAATATTAATACCATCCAGATCTTAAATTCTAAAACCCAATATAAAGACATTTGGTCAGAAGAATTTGACAAGCACGACTTAAGTTCATTTTCCAGGATTAGAGATATTTCAAGTTTAAATTTGGGGTTATGTAGAAGACAAAAACGCTTAAAAATAGATGTCACTAAAGATACATAATTAATCATGTTAAAGAGAATTAAATAGTAACTTATCTGTGACTTTGCAGAAGACATGCATTGTTTGTTTTTTTTTTTTTGCTGGAACTGGTTTATCCATCTACCACCACGTGTACAAAGGAAAAGAGGTTGATTAAGAAATCTCCTTGTTGTGGGGTTCTTGCTGCGCAACCCCCCTTTGGTAGGTGGCTGCTCGTTCTTACATCCCACCCCGATAACAAATGAAATCACAGCAACTACTGTGTGTGCTCGTAAGTAACAGTTGTATATTTTATTTGTCGCAATTAGAACCTCAGTGGTTAATTTTTAAATCCCCTTGCAAAAAAGTACTGCTCGCTAGGTCAAATAACTAAACAGATAAATGCAATTTACTCCCTGTATAACGACATGAATTACATACATCGCTTGCAATAATAAAGCTATCTTTTTTGAAACGCCCAATTATTTGAACTATCATTCAACAGGAATCTTATAATTTATCCACATACTAGGAAAGCAGAGAGAAAAGCAGTTGAACCCCCAAATTTCAGAGTCTGTACTTGGCATGTCTAAGACATTTCGAGAAGGTACTTTGGTAGCTGCTCATGAACTTTCTAACATTTGCTCAAATCTGTGGAAATCCTCATTTATCACAGAGAAAGAAAGATCGGCAAATTTGCACTAAATAAACGACCTATCCAGCAGTCCGCCGGGAAATCACAGCTCAGCCTCTCCTATCCCAAGGGCCAGCCAAATGTCACCTTCCCTTGCCTTCAGCAGGCTCTGCAGCGTGCTGGTGGCATCTCCTTCGTGACTGCACAGGGCGCAGGGGCCTACAGAACTCCAGCTCAGCTTGGCAGGGGTTTCCAGGGGAGCTGGAGGAATCCTGCAGACTCTTATTAGTGCACCGTCAATGTCAGACTCGGCCTCAGATGCAATAAAGTGACCACTGTGAAAACGTGAAGCAACAAAGTCCACTGCTGAACAAGCAGGCAGAAAGAGGCGCAGAAAACAAGACACGTCCAGTAGGAGATACAATGATTTGTTTGATTTTAAGAGCGTTCAAGTGGAACCTGATCATAGGCCTGTAGGCAAGTCTTCCACCAAGAAAAAGGCTAGCAGCTTTAGCTGTCACCCAGAGAGACGCACATTAGACAATCTCCAGCACACTCCAGCCTGCCTGGGGAACTTGGTGCATCCCACCATCGTGTCCATGAGGTCTGAGAAACGGTTTCTAGAAATCGCACTGGTTTGGCTGCCTCGAAACTGGAAGATAAACGAGATCTTTTCAAGCTCACTCCAGCATTCTTTTTCACGGTTGGGTACGTGCCTCCATCCTGGTTAAGAGATGAGGCAAGGATAGACGGACACCCATATCAGCAGCCGCACGTGGGACTTCTAAAGACCAGGGATCTGTCCTTCAGGGAAGGAAGTGACAAAACACTCATGAAATACCAGCAGTATTTGCTCTCCCCACTAGCATGGACCCTCCTTCAGCACAGTTTGAAATTGCCTTTCCCATCAACAGAAGCACATTTTGGTCTCTGAAATGGAGCGTGGCCTTTACACCCCGCTCATCACCGTGCCCTTCAGATCTCACTTCAGCCACAGCTCTGCAGTGTTAGAGAACGATGCAAACCTGGTAAGGGGTGAGCAACTCAGCATTTTCGATGTAATTTTCCCGACAGAAGAGCAACTTATTTTACATTACAAAGAGAATGAAAGAATCTGCATTTCTAATTTAAGGTCAAAGCAAAACAAGAGCCTTCTACCTTTTTTTTTTTCCCCTCCTTCTCTCTTCCACTATTGCCAGTTACTAGCAAGCAAATCCCCCCCAGTATCTTTCACCCTGCACTGCCCCAAACCAATTTTGATTGATAGAGGTCAAGTGACCCACTTTAAGCTGCCCTTTTCTTAGGTTAAATCTGCCGCTGCCAAAACCACGTTGTGGAATTGGTGACTGTTAATGCAAACGAAAGGTTTGCAACGTATTTGCTCAGCAAACCTGTTTTTTCTAGGTGGCCTGTTTAATGTTCTTGCACAAAGCCCCTGGTGGTTTCAGAACCATAGACAAAGAACATCGGGGTTTCTCGTGCTTCATCTTCACAACAGATCACAACGAATAACTTTGCTGTGGAGGAAATGTCACCACGAATGCCAGAGTAACTGCTCATAATATCGAAAATATTCATTTTGTGTCCTGAGTGCCATTTTCTACAGGTTTTTTTATATATTAAAGAGCAGGAGAAGGCTGTAATTTTGTTATTTTGAAGAAAAGGTGAAAGAGAGAAAGCCTTATGAAATGAGGCTTACTTCTTGCAAGGTGATTTTAAGGGCAATGCCCTTGCTGGACACACCAATCCTGGCACTCAAGACAAGAGTCCTCAACGAGCACTCTTTCACCCCACTTTATACAGTGCACATGGTTTGTTTTATCCTGCCACACTCAGCAAACATGGTTTTGAGGCCTGGCAGAAGTTTGTCTGGTTCAGTTAGATGTTCAAATTTACTCATTTATTAGCCACAAATGAGTAATAACGACATGGGAGTTATCTTTCTGACACCCTTGCTGGCTTCCACCAAGTGTCAATCTCCTGCTGCAGTAAGTGTATATTTAAGTACACCAAGATTTTTGTATTTGTAGTATGTCAAGAATGTGGGTAATTTCTGTAACGCAAAAATACCCAAACCGCAATCAAAAGTCACCAACTGAACCGAAGGACATTGGGAAAAATCGGAATATTGCACAATGTGTTCTTAGTAGTAACTGAGATTGCATTCATCTCCCGTTCACTGGAAAACGCTACATTTCTACACGATGCCGCTCACCGGTTTTGAGGTAGGGCAGCACGAAGGTGCAGGCAAACAGTTGTAACCCTTCCTTGTTTGATTTTTCTGCTAATAGTTTCAGGGGGAAAAAAGTTCAGAAAAAAGCAAAACAGGTCCTATTCTGAAACCACAGCAGTTTCAGCAGTTACCCAAGTGGTGCACCCAAACCACACCGAGGACTCACTTCAGCAAAAAGAGATGATGAACAAAATGGTTTACCACAGCAAATGCTGCTAACTTAGAGTGAACTCCACCCATACGAAAGGTTTATCTAATTTCATACCCCGCAGCAAACTTGAGGGTTGAGACTTGTAGTTCAGGGCAAGTAGAATCTCACTGGTAGGATGCAACTGCAGAATTCTCTTCCTGAAGCACAAGATACTGACGATGAAACACAGCATGAAAATATTTAGAGTTTTCTCAACATTCTATGTTCCCACAATAGTCCTACCTTTCTGCTTAGGTTATCTCACCGAATTAGGAGAAGCAGCATGTTTTTGTGTGTTTGCAGACTGCACTGTGCATGCTCACGGGCAAACAGGGCAGAGTGGAGATGACACAACTTTAGACTTTCACTGAACAAGAACTCCTTTCCAGGAAACCTTCTGAAGTGAAAAATATGCTTTAAGAAGACAGAGTCGTGCTACATGAGCAGTGCTGGTGGGAGTTAGGTCCATTGCTGCGATTCTATTTGAACATATAATAGCAGGGTTCCTGCCTCTCACGTCTTTTCTGCGGCAGAGGAAGCTCCGGAGCCTGAGCAGTGCCTCCCAGAACATCTTCCTCTTGGCGCTCTACCAAACTGCTGTATCATTCCTAACTTACTCAGCATGTGTTTCACCATCCTGTTAAATTACCCAGCTCTTCCACCGATGCAGAATAAAACGCTAAACTGGAGGAATTTAGAGAAAAATCGTTACTAGTTTTCAAAGTGTGCTTGAAGGTTAGTGCCGTGAAAACCAGTTTTCTGCAGAATACCCAGAGGTCTTTGTCTTGCCCTGTATTTCAAACTCGACTCTTTGGTGATAGTGCTCTTTGCACAAAATCACAAGATACATTTTTAGTAACAGAAGGAAGAATTTTTCCTATGCAAAAAAACCCTCAAAACTGTTTTTGCTTAATATTTGCAAAATTTGCACTTTGAGCTAGCCTGTAACTCTGAAAACATAAGCTTAAGAGAAATATTCTGGAAACGACAAACTTCTTGCAAGGTGAGAAGAGAAATCGTTATACATTCAACGTAACTATCTGTTCCGAAACAGATTCTGAAAAACCTCTTTCAACAATCGGTACTGAAATATCTTCTCGGTGAGAGATCAGCATAAACAACAGAATCAAAGCGTGAATGGAATTTTTAGTTTGTGGCTGGGCAGGTGCTCCACCCATGAGTCATTTATCCTACACAACAAGGGATGCCTGCGTTCTAATGCAACTGTCAGAGCTTCTAGAAGGCATGAAAAATGAAAAAAAAAGTTTTCCTGTCCAACTTTGAGGTTGAATTTTTCACTCTCGGCTGCACATGAGGAAAAAAAAACCTAAAGGTAAACAGGCACCGTGCTACTTGTGAATAACCCTGAGTACCAGAAGCTGGAAGGAAACAGGTGTGTGGTACCACTCAGAAATAAACAATGCTCCTGTACTCCTGTGATCACACAACGAATCAAGAACAGGACTTGATGCTAGTATCGATCCCCACAACTTAAATACACCCACGCAAATAAATGCAAGGGATTGATTTTTTCCCTAATTAATAAAATTCTTTCTTGGGTGCACAACTCCTGATGACATCAATTATACCTGACAGGGCTTCTTTTTTCTTGAAGTTATCTCGCTAACTACACAGAGCAAATTCATAGCCTGGGGACGCTGTACATGGTGCAGGTCCAAACGAACGGCCACGAAAACGTGATGTGTTTAAACACTAAGCATTCATAAGACACGCTGTTCTTTCCAGAAATGAAATCTGTAAATGCACACAACAAAGCACTCAGGCTTTGGTTTGCGTGGGTTTTTAAGCAAGATATTGAACCGACTGTAAAGTCTTCATTTTCATCTAATGGAGATACTGAAGAGACACTACAGGCAAAGAAACACTACTAGAAATCATTTATATGTCCAGCTCAAAAACTAGCAGAGATCTATGCTCTTTTTTCCTCACTGAGACCTGTCAATATGTGGTCAGCGAGAACTGACAGTGCTCCCAGGCTGCTTTAGAGACACAAACTGTCTAAAACGGTAAAAATACGTCAAATTAAACTTAGAGAAGTGACACAGGCAAAAAAGAGCTGTGTTTATCGTTGACTTAAAGGAGGAGGAAGCATCAAAGGAAGGCAGCAGCAGAGCAGGGCTGTACAAACATCGCCTGCCCGTGAGCTGCTTGCTCTGCCCTTCTGTCTCCTGCACGCAGAGCCCTGGCTGGCAGCAGCTGCCTGTGCACAGCTCTGCTGAAGGCACCCAAAATGCTTCAAGGGGTGCAAAAAGCCATCCCACGGAGTGAATCTAGCTCCAAAGTTTCTAGTTAGACACTCCCGGCTCAGGTAAGCCTGGAATGTGTGTCCATGCCCCGTGCGGGGTATCCGCTCAGAAAGCTCTGAAGGCAAACTGCCTTCAGGACATTTTCTTTCAGCGTGCTTTCTTAATCGTGAGCACTTCAAGCAGGCAAAACTATCTTCAATTTACCTTCCAAAGTCCATGCACCACATGAACAAAACAGAAAGCTGCTCTGAGTTGGCTGTTCGTTTTTCTTGCATTTCTAGCTGCTTCTATCTGACAACAACCTTCTCCTGCAACCACACTTGTGAAGAAAGGGCAAAGGATCCTCACCAAAAACTAGGGCATTGTTAGTTCTGTAGATGATGGATTACAACATGCACCACAGCTAAAAAGAGTCTTCAGATTAGTTCAAGAAAATAGTAAGATTGTGAAGATATAAAAAAGATCTTTAATAGATCTTAAAGCCCTGACCCCTTTTCATTTTTCTTTTTTTTTTTAAGTCATCAACAGGTTTACTTATCGCTTCTCTTCATCTGCCAGCCTGGCAAGATGAAAAAAAATAGGACTTGATCAGTCAGATTTTGCTTAAGTCAGTAGAAGCCTTTTCTGACTTTGTCGGTGGGACAGCAAAATACATCTCACAGTTTTTGCAGCTTGTGATTTGGTTAAAACACTGAACAGCAGCTTGGCCGGCTAAATTTATTATCAAGAACAACATTTCTATTATTTTGTAATAACTTCTTAAATACTGTGCAAACCTGGGTGCTTGCACTGAGCTCTTCTGGGGCTCCACACCAGCCAGGCAGCTCTGAGGGATCAGAATCCTGCTTTCCAATTCAGGACAGGCTGGTTAGTCCCCTGCTCTGTCTTCTCAAAATTTTTCCCAGTATTTTGACATTTGAAAACCACTACTGGTCGTAAAAACAACATGAGAACGGAACCAAAGTCCTTAACTCAAACACAGAGGTGTTAACCACTAACCTCTGAAATGCCAATTTATCAATACAGTTGCCATCATACACCAGAGCTATAAATAAATGGATCAAAAAAACAAAGGCACAGTTCTTCGACAAGCTCACCGTGTGCAGCCTGGAATAACCATTTCTCAATATAATTTATTTTAATACCTGTATTTCAAACAGCAGCTAAATCCACTAATTTTTTTCTTACATGGGATGAGTTCAATATGCAGTCCTTTGAATTCACAGGATCATAGAATGGTTTGGGTTGGAAAAGACCTCAAAGATCATCTAGTTCCAAACCCCCTGCTGTGGCAGGGACACTTCCCACTAGACCAGGTCGCTCAAGGCTCAAATTCTGAGTTACATGAAATTTTTCTGCTATTTATGCATTGGCATCCCAAAGAAAACCTGAATTTTTAAGTTGCCACTGAAAGGTTCACTATTAACACAACACCCACCACCTCCATTAGGCACTAATCCACAATATATTTAATACAAATGATAGCATTTATACAGGCTAAAAAAAGCCAGTGATCAAAATAATTGGGTTTATTAAATAACCATTGCAAGAAGCAAGCACACTGAAAGCAGAAAGTACATTTTTCTTGCTGCGTTTTTAGGACTTTTATATTCTTTCAAGGTTAAAAAGGTCAAAACCACTATAAGCAGGCAATAAAAATTTAGAAGAGGTTGAAGGTTACACACTGGTTAGTGGTGAAGGTTCTTCCACTAATATCACTGGTTAACACTACTGTTATAACCGCAATGTGGAATGCATGGGGCTGCATTTAAAGGAAGTGGTAAGGGTGGGGCAAAAGCAGTAGGTCCCACGATCAAAGCACTAGAGCATTGAATTTTACTTATAACCCAATCACTGACACCCACACAGCCGTTTCCTGCACTTTAAAAAAAAATCTGTTTCTCTCTTTGCAAATCAACAACTTTTACCTAGAAACTCTTCAGCGGTGAGCTCTGACTGATCTTGATCTCCGGTCCGTTGCAGAAAATATACCA
>JAVSBS010009739.1:26128-51467 GCA_033124195.1 Coracias cyanogaster
ATTGAATTTTAATTATAAACCAATCACTGACACCCACAAAGCAACTTCCTGTAATTTAAAAAAAAAAAAAAAAGAAAAAAAGAAAAAAAGAAGAAGGGGAAAAAAAAAAAAATCTGTTTCTCTCTTTTTGTAATCAACAACTTTTACCTAGAAACTAGTTAGCGGTGAACTCTGACTGATTTCAATCTGCAGCTCATGGCAGAAAACATAATTGTTCAGCTGTGAGAACCTACAAAAACCATTTTAACTGACAGGTTTCAGTGTAGCGGCTCTTTCAGACTTTTTTTTTTTTTATTCTTAATTACACAGAAGTCCTACAAAACCCAAGAACAAGTGTGAGAAACAAAGTGACCAGGGGTTCGGTAGTGCTGAATGCTACAGGTCATCCAGTGACAGAAAAAGATGATGTACTTAATAGATTTACAAAACTTAGCTATATTTTAGGACAGCTTGAGAAAAGAATTTGCACTGGAATTTATACCCCTGTCACAAGGCACCTTTGCTTAAGTATGTCAATATACACCGCTGCTATTTTTGTTAATATAAGTCGTTGCAATTGTCTTGTTTTCCATTTCTCACAGCCCATTCTGCAAAGCACAAGCCTGTCTGTATCTGGATAATTTTTTGGTGCTTTTGGAGCATTATTCAAGATACACCATCAATAAATAGATAAAACTTTCCACTTCTCTCTAAAGGAACCTTCAAGTTCTCCGGTACCACCTGGTGAACATCAAATTACTTCACCAGGTCCCAGGGGAGCTGTAGGAAGCCTAATGTCCATTAGGAACTTCACCAACACATTCCTGAAGAGAAAGAACATGCCCGGGCAGGAGAGCTAAGGAGCTTTTTTTTAGCTGATCTTCCTCAACCTAGAAAGAGACTCTTAAGGCAGGTAAGGGACAGAGATTCCGAGTTTTCAAATCTTTGCAGGTAACAGGTATGTCGGGGCTTTGATGTACGCTGGCATCCAGGCTTGCTGCTTCTGAAACACCTTCTCCTCGTCATTCTCTATCTTAGATCACAGATTTATTAGCCTTCCTCCAACTCTCTTCAAAGATTCTGCACGTTACCTTTGAATAGTTATATTGAGAAAACACAACAGAGCATTTAATCAAAGATGAAATTCCTCTCGGACCAAGTGAGGATCAGTTTAAGACTCTAACATCCAAAAGACCTTGAGAGGCTGTGGTCCAAGGAGTGAAAAAGGAGGAAATGATTTTTGAAGAACAGAACAAGCATATGCCTGAGATAGAGCCTAAGGTACACCTTTAAGGAAATAATCTCATGATTGCCATCCCCTTTCTTAACCTTAGTTTTCGAGAAGAGAAAGATATGGATCTCAAGGGTGTCTAATCCATGCCACAGTGTTTGCCTGTCCCACACAGTAACAACCACAGAGAGCTGTGAACCGAACAAGCTGCTCTATCAGTCAGCAGCTCAGAGCTGCTTCTCAATGTCCAAGCTCTGAAAAAAACCAAACACCAACTAAACCCAACCAACCAAACCATACCAACCAACCAACCAACCAACCAACCAATCTTCGCTTTACAAGCGGCCAGCAAACAGGTCAGGATTTCTAAGGCCAGACAATGATTTCCCACTGCAATCCTGCTACCGACAAAGTATGGGATGGAGGCTCTCCAGAGCCCTCCTATGAGAGCAGCTAACCTGAGCTACATGTTCCTTTTACAGGTTTTTCCAGGTACATCTGAAGGCCTTTTGATCTGACCTTCACTAAACAGAGACTATGAGGTGTCTGGCCCCATTTCCAGTTCCAAAGGGCTTCTCTGCCTTTGTCTTTGTGAAGAAGCCAGACCTGATGCACAACTCCTCACCCATCTGGACCAAAAAATAGACCCATGGGCAACGTGGGAACTGTGGCACAGTTTGGTGGCACCCTGATCGTCCAGGACACCCTGTAACGGATTGATCGGACAATGCCTGCATGTCACATAACTCCTAAAAACCTTTGCATATAGAAAATCACTGAATCAGGAACAACCTCCGGTGGATTTTGTGAGTTTCCCCTATCAGCAGCTCTGTGGGAAATCAGAGAGCTTTCGATGCTCCGCAAAAATATTTATTAGGATTTGCTATTTGACTGTAGAGTGTTGAGGCCAACCAAAGCTTTTTCTTAGGTCTTCGCAGCACCTGCCCAACAAAATGCAAGCAAACCACACAAGTGCTTCTCACTATTAAAAACCCCCTCCAACAGAAAGAGCAGTTTAACTGCACAGAGCACAAACTGGGAACAGAAAGGCAAACGACAGGTTTGCCTGGTAAAAACCAGCAGTTATCCATCCTTCAGTGAGATCTTTATCACCTACTTGTTTTTTTAATTAAACAGACCAATGAGAAAGGTAAGAAACAACGGAAGTTTCTTGTCTGTTGTTTGTTTTCTGAGCAGCGTTCCCATTTCTAACAGGCACTTGTGCGCCTGTATCTCTCGCTAGAATCGCAGTATATTACTATATAATTTCTCATGCTTTAGGTAACCACTGAAGATTGCCTTAGTTGTGGAAGGAAGGGAGGAGTATAACTGCATAAGCACATGAGGCCCATTTGCTTTAAAAAAAACCCTGCTTTGTTTCCTCCTTAGTCTATTTTATCATAACAACATTTGCTTTTGGTAGAGCAGCTGAACCTCACAAATATTGTGTTTCCTAGCACACACATTTAAACACGTTTTTTTTTTTAAAAGCCTGATTAAAGGCTGAGTGCACACGTCTAAATTCAAAACAAATTTTTAAAGCTAAATGTTCTCCAAAATTCCTCAATGTGTGCAAAAGAGTGAATGAAGAGATATACATAAAAAAAACAAATCCCCATGCAGGTGAGTCAATCCTACGGGATGTATTCCTCATCTCTGCTGCTACGATTACCCTCTATTTGCTAGGAATAATCATGTTTCGAACAAGAAACCACATGAAAGCGATAACACAGGTGTAGTTAGTATTTGACTCATGCAACTGTACATAGGCCTTTTAAACATGGAATTGTTTTATGTAGACATTTCTTAAAAAGAAAAGATGGCCACTTATATACTCTCCTTGAAAACCCAGTAAAGAAAGAAAAATAACATCATTCACAATGGCTGTAAGAACACCTTCAGCTTTGACATTTCTGCTTTTAGTCATTTGTGTTCTATTAGCTGGTATTTGTCAACATTACATTTTATGGTATTTTTTTAATTACTAAAGGCTCTCTAGTACCTCAATAGCAGGAGGTATTTACACAAAGCAAGCATGGAAGAGACCACTGCAAGAACTTTGACACAATCCTAGAGCATTTCCTGGCAAATCTTCATCAATACTCACCCACGTGGAACTTCACCGTTGGATTTGAGGGTTTTACTGTACATCATCATCCCTTGCGCAATAAAATCAGAGCAATAGGAACAAAATAAGGCCGCTGCATTGGCCTGCTTTTTAAGTGGACTGTATTAAATAATCTTTTCCAAACCTCAGCTCAATCTACGGGATAGTTAATGGCATCTTCAGGATTCCCTGGTAATAGAAAGCACTTTTCCTGTGATGCAAGGAGGTAGTTCTAGAGTAACTGGTTTGCAAACAAGCCAGATGAACAAGGCCTGTTACAAACAGGAGGACGAGCGCGGGATGCGCGCTGTGCTCCAAAACACAACAGCAAGGCAGACAATCCGCACGGACAGGGAGACGGTAACCACAGCTCTGTTTTCTCTGTATTATGCTTCCTAACACTGTCAGTGGATACCTGAAAATAGTAGATGTTGGCCCACGCGGCTGGTGCGAAGTTAGGCACCTATTCATAAGCAGAATCAAAGCTGGTTTTTTTTTTTTTTGAGTCAAGTAAATGGTCACTGATAGTATTAACTGAACTACAGCGCTGCTGGTAAAAGGAGACTTGAAACTAACAGCCCTGAGTGGCTTCAGTTCTTAAGACAGTTTCATTGGTATTTGAATACTTTGAAAAACAACTCTAGGGAGGGTGAACCCAAGTAGAAGCTGAATTCCCATTAAAAGAGCTCTTGTTTTCAATTCAGGAGTCTCATACCTCTCTAAGAATTTCCATATGTAATGGACTTGAAGCAGGAACAAGTCATATACTCAGAAAGTGTTTTCTATTTAATGCAGCAATGTGTGAATGCAAGAGTGAGCTTACCTGGCCCCATCAGGACAGGGCTAGCTAGCTCTGCACCCTGTTCCTGTTACTATCTAGTGGCAGATGCTTCAGGAAAACCATCAAAACAAGGCAAAGATACAGCCATAAATGTGCAGACATTCAGCAGCACAGGAGCCAGAGAGAGTACTCTGGCTTTTGGAACAGGATTTTTCTTATAAGAATTATCTGGTTCATTTTTAAGCCCATTTAAACTTTTTTTTGCATTCACTGTATTATCTAGAAAAAAAACAACCCTAAATTTAGAGTATTCTATTAAATTAAACCTCTTTGTTTATTTTGAAGGTGCCATTTACTAATCTCATTTGTTGCCTACTTGGAAAAGATAAGATTTGCCCCCCTCCACCATTTTTCTCTGCCACAAGTGATTATACAGATCTGTGACACCCCTCCCTGATCATCTGTTTTCTAGCCTGCAGAGTTCCAGTCTGGCTTACTGACAATTTCTGCCCATTTACTGATAATTTCATACCTTCCTCCATGGCTGAAATATAAGAAAATGAGAGAGAAGACTGTCAATTTGTCCTTCTTTCCAAAAATATACAGATAATTGGGGGAATTGGCTATTAAAAAAAAAAAAAAAAAAAGAGAAGCTCCTTACCACTGGGTGGCTTAGGGCGTGGAGGGACATTTTTCTTCGGTGGTAACGCTGGTGTGTCTGATTTGCTTTTGAAAGGGTCATCTGAGAATCCCACCCCTCCAAAAGAGGAGGCAAAGGGGTCTGAAGCTACTGACTACACGAGAAAAAAGAAAAGAAGAAGAATGTAAGCACACTATAGAGCATCTGTTGTTTCATGAAAGCTACAAGTTAACCAAGTAAAAGCATTAACTTCAGAACATGAGGACAGATTTACAGAATGATGTCAGTGGTGTAAATAACACCCACTGACAGATGTACCAGGATTTCATTAACATTCAAAATTACTTATGCTGTTAATCACTAAAGCACTTCTCAAACTTTCAGTCCTAGCAAAAAGCTGATGATAAAAAGAAAAGGAAGTAAAACTCTACTATTTGGCAATCAAGCGTCCTACTATGATCTGGCCTTCACTCTGATAAACAGAACCATGACAGAAACTGGAGAAACAGGGCAGACTGCAGAATGGAGAGCTTCTTTTCCAAGCTTAAGTTACACACAGCTACTTGTCTTCTTTGTAAAAGCTCAGGGAAAATTCCTAAACCATATGTTTAACGTTTCCTCTACTCAGCTGGCTCTTGTGAAGAACTCTCCTATTGATGACAAAAGGCACCGAAAAATGATGCTGTGCGGGGAAATTCAGCATTCTGAAATGAAGAAAGGGGAATGTTGTGGGCAAAGCTAAAGCTCAAAGTTGGAGCTTCGCTACAACTTCTACCTCCCGGCGAACACAGCAGTATTTGTAAAGACCGTTGCCATCTAGTGGAGAGCTAAAACTGCACAAAAACCAGCAAGACAGGAAAGCCAAGATGCTTAAACTAGTCTAAGTGATGTGATAATCTCTTTTCTAGTTAACATTACTCTACAACGTTCAAGCGTTCTTGTGGAACTAAGTGTAACAAGTTGGGCAATTGAGGTTGGCTGATGCAATGTGGAAATTCCAAACTCCCTCGGAAAGGTAAGATCAGACTGACTGATCCAGGCGAGGGGTAAGGTTCTATCTGAAACACACGCTACACCAAGTTCATACTAAGAAACAAAGGAAATAGCAGTTATGTTAAGAGCTATGAAATGCCAGCACACTATGTTTTCCACCTTCCTCTGGTTCCCTGTACTCACGCAAAAAGTTTAAGAACAAGTCACGTTACTATGAAGTATCCCAGAGTTCAGGATGTAGAGGAAGGTTGGATGCTCAAGTATGTTAATATTTGGAACAACTACTCTTTCTCATAAGCGAAAACTACAGGTTATTTCTTCGGCTCCTCTGGTATTTGAAGATGTTTGTGAAAAATTTATGTATCCCCTGCTGAATCTGCCAGTCTTGGTAAAACTTTGCCTTGTCCAAGGTGCATAGAAAACGTTCTCTAAGTAACCGGTGGAAAAATTTAACAAAAATGGGTCGTCAGCTGAAAAGTTACAATCATATCACACCTTTAAAACAATCAGTACCTGTACACACAGCTTTAAAAGGACAGTTGCTTTCCTTGTAACCTTTACCTTTGACATCTGACTGAAGTCTGCAAATCCCTCACCGCTGCTGAAAGCGCCACTTCCAAACGGATCCAGTGTTCCAAATGGATCTGAAACAGATCAGGAGAAATAAGTTAAGATAATAATTTTAAGAATTATGAGAAACACTTGATGCCAACGAAGTACAAAACTAGGCAGGTGATTAAAAACCACTTGCATTCTGACCTGGCGTGAGATGTTACAAGATAATTCCATAAAATAACAGGTTTGCTACCAGTTGTTTGGAGGAAAAGAAAAAAAGAAAAGAAAAAAGTGAAGTATGTAGTGCACGCAAAGACCTGATCTTCATAATCCATAACACGAACACAATGATATTTGCCAACAGTTCACAAGACTCTTTCTCTGCTCTCCACTTTTACATTCAACTCTTCTTTTATAAAGAGGTCCCTCCTTATTCATCTTTATGAGAATTTTTTTTCTCCTTACCTGGACCTTTTGAAGAGATACTGGAAGACGTAAAAGGATCACTGCTTTCAAAAGGGTCAGGCTAAACAAGAACAGATATACACAATTATTTTTCTGCTGAACTGCCCCCTTGTCTTTTTCTGCATATCAAAATCTCTTGCTTTAAGACAAACTGTTTCCAATTGCAGACCACTCTGTTCAGTGGATACAGAGGAGAATAAAATCGACTGATGATATGAAATTTGCATTATTAGTGCTTTTAGCTACTGATAGCCTTGAACAAAATGCCAAGCATCTTCAAGGGAAAAGTGTATTACACTGAAACACGAGCAACATCAGTTACCAGGGCAAAAGAAGAAATGACACCCAAAGTGTTCAGTCTTTAAGCAACAGAGATTGAATATTCAGGTCAGGTATTTACATTATTATTAATTCAGAGAGCCTATATATTGCTTCTTTTTAAATAGACGGTGTTTACAGTTGCTCTTCGGTTTGAAAACTCTGCTGTTATTTAAATACAAACCTATATTGCAAGACAAACTAACCTCCCACTAACTGACACCGGAATACCCTTCAAACACTTGGCTGGCCCTAGTCAATAAATGCCGTAAGGGTGAGGGAAAGACTAAAAATCGATCAAAAAATCCATACCCCTCCCAAACAACCACACATATACACATAAGGACAGTTTAAGAACTGTGATTATACATTTGAGAAACGTGCTTTGTGCACTCCTTCCACTGCGTTGCCTCTATTGTCTGTTGGTGGCTCAGTAATCCTCTAGCCAGATCAGTTCCTCGATGGGATTCACTACGTGACTGCACAAACAGAAACAGCGACGGAATGGAGCGAACGGTGGGAATGGTGAAGAATGCTTGAAATTCCCAACAGAGGAAAAAACATACCCACCTACCTGCATCTTCATGGTGAAGATATATCAGTGTCATGGAGAACTGGAAAGAACAAACTGCTGATTGCCTTAACAAGCCATACTTGAAATTTGAGAATAAAATTCATGATATTTTATCAGTCAGCAGAACAGAATTTAGTGGTATTTCAACCCTTTGAGCTTTCAGATAATTATCTTATCAATAGTAACGAAATCTACTCTTTGTAATTTAAAACTTACTGACCTTTGAGGGTAAAGTAGGGGGTTTTGTGAATGGATCTGAGGTAAATGGGTCACTCTTCACTGGTTTCTTGAAGAAATCCTCAGGGGCAGAACTTCGAAATGGGTCACTTTCCTTAAATGGATCACCTCCAAATGGATCTAGAAGAAGTAGTAAAAGGTAAACAGGATGTAGCACCTAGTGTGGCCGTAATGAACCATGCTGTATTTGACCTCATACTCACAGATGGCATTTTTCTTGTTAAAAACACACAATGACTTGGTAAATCTGCTAAGCTTCCAGATATCTCTCTACACAGGACATTTACTACATTTGAACAAGTACATGCTTATAGTAAGGTTATGGACTTAGAAAGAGTTAGATGTATGTTATTAGGATATTGATCTGGAATGTACACCCTGTCAGGGTTCTGTGTTCCCACATGCAAAGTAAAAATCTGAAGCCAGGAAAACCTTGGAAATCTTTGTGTTTGGCTACAAATTGTTTATCTTGCATCTGTCCTGTCATCAAGAGGGCTATTACCTGCTGGAGCAGGTGGTTGTTCTGCAAAAGGATCATGCTGGAATGGGTCACCTATGCAGAATAGAAAAATCATTTGTTTTATCCACTATTTAGCAAGATGAGAAAAGTTTCTGAAAATATAATTTACTCAACAATTGGTCTTCAAGGTCTCAGGTAAGGTACTGGTCACTTACTGCCTTTGAAGGGGTCTGCTCCTTTAAATGGATCTGATTTGAAAGGATCTTCTGACTGGAATGGGTCCGTATGCAACTCCTGTGTGTTATTGGTAAACATCAAGGCTTTATTCTTAAATGGATCATCCTAAAAATTGAGAGGAGAAACACTGCAGCGACTTATCACGGTTAAAATGCTCAGTAACCCATTTAGCAGAAATTCTACGGTGTCTTGATTCCTGTTTAATGACCTTAACAGTTATTTTCTAAAGAGCTTTCTGAATAAGTGGCTTCTAAACAGAAGTAATTACACAGTAGAAAGAAACACGCGGCCCGAGGCTACACAGAACATCAAAAGATAACAATACGTGTAACAATAAAAGTGAAGAAGTCTTAATTAATACTTCTCAGAACAGCAGGGAGTGAGGGTGAGGAGAAGAGGAAGAGGAAGGAAGAATTAAGAAACAGGAAAGGGGCAGAATGGCTTAAAAAAAATGTACTATGAACATCTACTGAAGTTTTCTTCCAGTAAGTGATTCTTTGATTTTGCAAGTGAAACATTTGGAAGCTTCCACTGGAAATTAGAGATAATGCTCACACCAGCCATGCATGCACAGAAACCAAGAAGTGTTTTACAACCACGTCTCTCAATGTATTGTCGTTTTTAATCTCCTTTTCTTCTTTAGAACATTTTGTTTTTACAGAGAAAGTGTAAAGCAGGGCACAAAGGTAGCAAGCCTGCTGCATATTTATTAATATACTATACATATTATATATTTAACTTCATACTAAACCCATTGGAAATACTGTGCTTACAAGGATTCTGGAAAATGTGTCTTTAATAAGGAAGCACCAAGTAAATGTGCAAGTAGAATCAAGCAAGGATGCAACTTTTATATTTAAAGCAAAGATATAAGCTTAAAAATCTTGTGATTTAGAGTATTATTAAATATCCAAATTAACAACAGATACCCAAAAGAAACGGACTGGAAAAATCTTTAAGAACCTGAAGCATTTTATGAATTGGGAAAAAATACTGATTAAAAAGAAAATACAGCAAAAGAGGTGAATGATGGAATTGTTTAAGCAGAAGAGAACTATCAACGTGTTTTGGGAAGGAACATGTTTTTTACTGAAATATGTAAGAAACAGCTCACTGCAAAGGAGAAATCTGTATAGCTTCTTTTGGAAATAAGAAAGAAATATACAATTAAAGGGAGGTTTACAGCAAGAGAAGATGTCACCTGGGCAATGTGGAGAACTTGCAAGAAGAAAACAAAACACTTGAATTGGAAATAAAGTCCTACCTACTTCCTGAGACTAAAGATGTGGCAGGTTACAAATCAAAGTTAACATGACCTTTTATTTTTGTTTCCATAATTACACTTTGCTTACATATCTATACTGTTACTGTCGCACAGGCGCAGAATCCTACCACAAGATCAAACCCAAAGCTTAAAAATCAGGTTTTCCACCAGCATTAAAATCTTTGCCCTGCCTTGTACCGGAGATGCTGCCTTGCAGGGATCACAGGATTGGCCAACATACCAAAAGGCAACTAAACAAACATCTTCCCTATTTCAGATTAGGTGCAAGTCAAACCTAATTGTAAAACACTCTAAACAATAGTATTTTTTTTTTTACCGTAGCTCCATAATTGCTTCTTTCCGTCTGCCCAAGGCCTTCACTGATGTCTGCTAAATTTGTCAGACTACCACTGTGAATCCCATTGAGAGCTTCGTTGTATTCTTCTATGCTCTTATTGACTTCTTGATGACTCTCTTGCAGTTGAGAAAGTTTACTTCTTGCCTAAGCAGTGAAAAACGCTTTAGTACGTTACACATCCAACAACGGTCACTCGTGTTAAACATGGTCACCAGACACCTGCACGTTCCTCCCAGCAGAGCTCAACTTTTTCTGATTCAAACTGCTAATTCGCCTCCTAAGCACCAGTCAAAAAAGGCTATTTTATCCATCAGTATATTTTTTTTTCCCCCCTCTTCTGAAAAATAATCTTTCTAGGTGATTTTCAACTCAGCCAGTCAGGGAGGAAAAAAAACCCCAAGAAGTTGTATAGACCACAGTTAGTACCTGGTTTATTTCTTCCTGTGTTGATTTTAAAGATTTGATGATTGTTTCAAGCTGCACTTTTCCAGCCTGGATACTCTGCTCTAGCTGAGTCTCTTCTTGCTGGAGGCGGTTCAGCTCTGCTTTTGCTCTATTAAGGTCATCCTCCTGTAATTTTAAATCTGATTCCTGAGATTGAATCTGCATTTTTAGCGATGAAATCTGAAACAAAACGTTACCAAAAAAATCACAGTGAAATTTGAAATAAATGTAACTTCATAAATTACGAATGTATAATAAATAAGGGAAAGTTGTGAAGCAACCTATCAACTGCTAAGGAAGGTAACAAGAACTTAGTGTGAAAAACTGCACGCTTCTTATTATGTTCCACAAAATCCTTGATAAAAGCACATAGGACGTGCAACAAAACCAAAGAAATATTAATGTTTTGAAGGGAAGAAATACCACACTTACTACAAAGGTAATTAAAAGGAGTTTCTTAAATGGTTACCTGGTAGTTTTCGGAACTTGTCTACTTTTCAATTCAAACATTCATCGAGTATTATAAGTTGATTTTTAACTCTGATGAGAGTTAAAATGACACAGTTGCATACGCCTCTCCTTGTACACTTTCTTATGCGATCTCATACACAAAGTTTCTACACTCAAATAACACACTAGCTACATTCCACTCGTATCCCCTGAAATCCCACTTTTAACCCAGAATACTGACGAGGTTCACCGGGATCAAAACATGCACCGCTGCCCTGTCTCATGGGTCAGGAATAACGCTTCTGAACAACCCTATCACACTGAATAAATGTTTCATATATTCACAGAACAGTAACCATTTATGTAGAAAGAGATCCCTGGAGATCATCTGGTTCCAATCTTCACTTATGACCATTACCAAAGGTTAGAAAAATCCTTCCTGGGATCTCTGTGTTTGTGTGGAAATCGCTATTTATGGTAAAAACGAATAAACAAACCAAGGTTATTCATTAAATAGAATTCCCTTCCACACAAGGCACAATACTCTTGAGCATGTCCAGAATTAACGTACACTCACCACCTGCGTTTCTTCCTGGCATTTCTGCCTCACGTCATTCAGCATATCTTTGAGTTTGGCTTTCTGCTGGTCCATTTCATCCAGGCGGTCTTGGGCATCTTGTTTCTGAGCCTCCAGCTCTTGCAAGTTACTTGTCTCCCTATCTAAATCATTTTGCAGTTCCTGAGGAAAATTCCACAGTTTGTAACTTACATTTAGCTGTTGTCTTACAGGAACCATCAACCACAGACAACGAGGCTACCAAAATCCCAACCGTTTCCTATCTCTGTAGGTTATTCCCTGCTTTGTTTCTGCAGGAACTTGTGGAAGACATCAGGAAACAAAGCAGTGCCCAGGAGACGGAAGGAGACGGTGACACAGAGCACATGCTAATTATCAAAAGCAATATTCTTTGAACGATACTTTCCTAAATTACAGCGTTAGTCGAGCACTAACAAAAAAGACATTTCAAACTGCTCACTTGTCACCTTCTATTTATATGAACCAGCATCAGAAGAAAACATTTCTGATGGAGAAGAAGAAAGTAAAGCTCCTTCTCCAAGTTACGGGAACATCCCGTGAAAGGAGGAAAGACTTGCCCAGATGCAACGTAAGGAATGACAGAAGAAAGAATGCTTAATTGCCCATATATTATTTTAGATTTAAATGAAAACTAATAATGACAAACAGAGTTTTTACCTGAACTTCATTTGTTTTTTGTCTGATTGATTCCTCCTTTTCCCTAATATCCTGCTCTAGTGAATACTTTTCTCTGTAAGATAAACAAGCACACATACTCATGATTAGTTAAATAATACAACATACACATGGGTGCATGCAAAAATCAATTAAATATTATTCCGGAAAAAACACACAGCCAAAAATGCCAGTTCGTATTCTGGTATATTCTTTAAAGAACTTTAAAGAACGCAAATGTATATTGGGGCCTACAAGAAACCTTGGGAGGGACTTTTTACAAGGGCTTGTAGTGATAGGACAAGGCATGATGGCTTCAAACTGTAAGAGGGGAGATTTACATTAGAAATTAGGAAGAAGTTCTTCACCCTGAGGGTGGTGAGACCCCGGCCCAGGTTGCCCAGCGGGGCTGTGGATGCTCCATCCCTGGAGGTGTTTGAAACCAGGATGGATGAAGCTTTGAGCAACCTGCTCTAGTAGAAGGTGTCCCTGCCATGGCAGGGGGGTTGGAACAAGATGATCTTTACGGTCCCTTCCAACCCAAACCATTCTGATTCTACAGTATTTTTCGAGGAACCATTGATATCTGTTCCAGAACCAATCTCCTGAAGTCACCCGGTAGAATCCAGGCTGGCTTTACGTGATTGGTTAATGGTCGGTTATCAGCGGGAGATTTGCCACGAACTTCAGCGACAAGTTATAATAAACTGGCTAACAGAAAACAAAAGGAACGGACACATCAGTCCTATATACTTCACTGGTTCTCCTACCCCAAGATATCATTAATAGTCCACAACAATTACCTCTGTAGCTGTGCAATTTCTTGACTAATATCATCCAGTTCCTTCACCCCTGTAAATTCCCCTGATCCAACAGAACTTGAACTATCCTGTAAAGAACAAAACAGTCTCTTAAAACGCCAAGTCACGACTGAAGATCTTCCTTTACAAAGGCTGCGGATAAAGGCAGGACACAATTCTCATTATTCGCATTTGCAAAATTCTAGGGGAGCCATCAGATGATTACGCAGCAACCACCGAAGCATGCCACACAACTCTACCTGCGGGGCAGGAGAATGTTCTCGATGCCCACGGAGCAGACGGGACAGTGGAAATGCACAGCGGTTCAAGGACATGCACAACGTCAACGAATAAACTGCAGGCAATGGTACAATTAAAAATTGAAAAACTAAAACCCCAGCTCTGCTATAGCCAACAGCAAAACTTCCAGGGAACTTCATGAAATCAGAGCGTAATGACAATCTTTTTGAGCCCTGCCATAAATGAATGCCGGTTTCTGCAACTACACCCAATTTCCTGCCGGTCATTTCTACAGCCATTTGGGTGTAGATCAGGACGATGCAGAGGGTATTGCTTGCATTTTAGACAAGAGAATTGTCACTAGAAGTTATTAAGAAAGGTTCTCAGTATTTGGTACAAAATTTGTCAGTATTATAAAAAGGATTACTGGTTCTTTGAAAAAAAAAAAAAAGAAAATCACTGTGACTGAGCACAAACGGCAACACTGAATTCACCGCTAGCGCAACAAATCAGAAGACCTATCATTTTTAAATAGCATTTTAAAAAGAAGAAAGTACAGTTTGCTTGCTTCGCTCACTTTGAGATTGCTGTGATAACCACAGCAAGTTTGCCTTTATTCAGTATAAGCATCCCCCGCCCCGAGAACCCAACCAACAAACCACAAACAGATAGCACAGTAAAAAGCGACATTTTTTGCTGAAACAATAGATTAATATATAGTTTAAATAAGTTAATTAAGTCCTCACTTTTAGGTGAGCATTGCTTTTGTTACTAGGCCGTGAAATAATCCTAAACAGCACCAACAATCCAGACTAATTCTTCAAGCTAGCAAATTGAAAGCTTCTAATATCACTTTTATCTTTTCAGACCAGATACGGATATATACTGATCCTGCTCTACAGGATCATCCTAAGGGATTACCCAGTATGATTATGAAATAAGGGAAAATGCCCTGCTGCCCAGGACAGCACAGATCACAGCTCTACGCAAACAGGAAACTAATCTGCTCTGTTCACAGCGGCGTACAGTTTATTTCACGTTATATTCAGCGAAAACCACAGCAGATGAATAAAACAAGACACAATGAACTGAAAATAATGGGAAGCTTAAAGCTCTTGCAGTGTATTTACTGCCCACAGCTTCAGGGAACCGGTACACAAGTAAATTTTAACATGCCAACACTGAGCTGCCTGTCAAAGAACTTCCTGACAGGCCAATGCACCTCGAATTGGTGAAGGAAGCGATACCACCGGGTCAGTCGCTGGTACTGGGAACTTCACACTGCTGTGACATGATCATCATGCCAAGAGCAAGTGTCACAGCACACAAGAGCAAAGAAGACAAGAGAAGGTACAGAAATAAAAGGGTTTTTTTGAAGTGACAAGTAGCGTATCTCAACGGATTTGCAGTCTTTTGGATGTTACAATTTACTCACACGACGCATTTCGGTTAGTGCTGAGATCTCAGTTCCTACAGGGGTCAAGTAACCTGACAGAGTCTATAGGAAAAGGATACAGGAAACACCTTAAGAGGACCAGAGCAACAGCAACATTGAAAATATATTTCGAGGTTCGAAAGCTTTCTGCTTACGGACAGTAAAAAAAGTAAAGGAAAATACCATATAATGTATAGAAAAGCTCTATATAATGTATAGAAAAGAGCTATATAATATAAAGTTCTATATAATGTATAGAAAAGAGCTATATAATATAAATATCTATATAGTGTATAGAAAAGATCTATATAGTGTATAGAAAAGCTCTATATAGTGTATAGAAAAGCTCTATATATTGCCACAACAGAAATATTTACTCGTTGAAGTTTCAGAAATACACTAACACGCTGTTGAGGAAAAGAACAAAGCAGTGTTCAGTAAAAGATGCTCCAGGAGAATGGACTGGGCGCTGTCCGGCTACAAGGGATGAATCAATCACCAATTCCCAGAAAACTAGGAAGTCCTCACTCTTCATTTAGCCATTAAAACATTTTACCTGTTCACGGTACCGATCACAGCCAGGGACAGGCTACTAAATCACCTTTTAACAATTGCTTTTAACTCAAGAGTTTAAAAACTCCAACCTTGCCTATGACAAAAGTGTATTTTTCATGCTAGACTTTTCTCAGTGTTATTATTCCTCTATTTCTGGAATATTCTACAGCATCTTTCTGTCTTGAGTTGTTAAAAATTTATGTAAATTTTGAAACGTTAAAGAATTTTGTAAGAGGAGATAAGAAAAAAAAAAAAAACAATTGGCAAATCTTTACCATAATATTAGAAGCAAAAAAAGCTGGACTAAAGTAACAGTTAAAACCGATTGCTTCCAAAGCACATAAGCTCAGTATTATCTACAAAGAATCGACGACTTACCTGTATGGGAGTGTTCCTCTCTGTGGGAGGGATCATGTCTGGGGACAACACTTGTGGAGGATCGATCCCTTTAGTGACCTTCTGTTGGATGAGATACATTGCTAGCGCAAACTGATCTTTGCTCAGCTTCCCCGTCTGCCTCGTGTCTGCCAGAGCCCTGCGAAAAAACACAGCATACTTCGAAAGGAGGAAAGTTTATTTCGCCTCTACCAAGAAGCCTGAAACACATTAAATTCAGCCTCATCAGAGCTTGATTATTCTAGTGAAAGAGCTCCAGAAACAGAGTAGTATTTTATTAGATGTATTTAACTGAAGAGTGTTACTCTGAGAATACATTTAGGGCACTAGAACTTAAAAAAAAAAAAAAATCACAGTTGACAGTCTGACCTACAGTGCCCTCCTACAAAAGCAAAATGAGTATTTGTTTCTCCTTTATTTTTCTATATTGTAGTACAGCAACAGGACAAGTAAAAGAGGGTGGGGTTGTTTGGGGTTTTTTTATGTTAGGATCACAATTCTGCCTGGATAATCTGACTTCCCAGATCAGCAAGTTACAAAAATACAGCTACTGGGGAATTCTTACCATATATGTGCTAGGAGATTCTGAGACAGACCTGAGTGCATAAAAATGTCCTTTACTTCTTGGCCACTCACAAAACCATCCATGTCTGTGTCCGTTTTTAAGAAAATTTCATCGTATCGCACTTTTTCAGACATTGGTACGACCCAATTCACAGATGGCTGTAAAAGAAAGTTTTATTTGAAAAGAAGATGAAGACTCTTTATTAACACACAGTGTATAGAAGACATTATTCCGAGTCAGATGTGAGGAACATCTTGCACAATCAAATCTGATTAAGAAATAGCTATTTCCCCTTTCCTCATAAATGGTTTAGCTTAATACTCTTTATCTGAATTATAAATACTGATAAACAGTAATCATCAGTTGAAAAGCATTCATGCTTTGGAAATACGGACCCAAATACTTAAGTCCTCATGCTAATAACAAAGGAGCTTCAGAAGGTAGATTTAATGATTTCTTTGGTATTAAAGCAGATACATGAATAAAATCTTTCTGTGAAAATTCCCTGTAGGGTTTGCTACCTCAGACTAAAATCCATTTGCTCTCCTTCCGTTTTTCTAAGTCTTACCATTCTCATTTCCTTCCCCCCACCCTAATCACTCAACAACAAACACACGCTCAGAAAAGTGCTCACGAAGCAGAAATCCAAAAGCAGTTTTATTTTTTCCTGTAGTTTACTGATAGAAAAAAAAAATAAAGCAGCAAGTTTTTGTACCTGTGCTTGTTTGATGCTGTGCTTGGGAGACAGACTCCCTGTGCTGTTCAGACTGTTGACGCTACCATGGGATGGGGTTGAACGGAGGCTGTCTTTTGGTGGAGGACTTGCAGGGAGAACGGGAACAGCACCAGGAAAGACAGGAGTCTTCTTTCTTTTAGAAGGTGGTATGAGAGAAGGGGGTAATAGTGAAGGAACTGGCTCTTTCTCAAGAGCTCTATAAACCAAATGCATTGCCTGCAAAGGCAAAAAGGTCAGAAAGCATTAACGATTAGAAGAAAAAAGCACCAAGAGTTTCCAGTGTCATTTACATATTAGTAGAACAAAGACAGTAAGATTAGAGACATAAACCAGAGCAGGTCATTTGGAATGTAATTCCAAAAAGTTTAATCTTGATGACACAGGCAAGAGCCAGTAGATGGATTTGAGAAAGATCATTTAATAGCTCCAGGTGAACAATTTAGATTGGAAGAGTTGACTGTAGCAGAGGAAGCCACAAAGCTCTTGAGGAAAAACTGAGCCATTTGCTCTAGCAGACACACTGTGAATTGAGGATTTCAAGCAACCTACCACAGCAAATTCATCCTTGTCCAGGTGACCATCTTTATCAATATCGCTGAGATCCCAGACCTACAGCAATTAGGATAAAAACAGTGATTTAGAGGACAAGTTACATTTTGTGCTTTTGATGCCATCATATTAAGCATGCTCTCTAAAGACTCCCTAATAGATTTTGGTGAAGATCACATCAGTTATATCAGAGCCAGCTGAGCA
This sequence comes from Coracias cyanogaster, assembly GCA_033124195.1. Classification (NCBI taxonomy): domain Eukaryota; kingdom Metazoa; phylum Chordata; class Aves; order Coraciiformes; family Coraciidae; genus Coracias; species Coracias cyanogaster. Next base: position 43,954 of record JAVSBS010009739.1, read on the forward strand.
TTTTCTGATGATACAGACTGGATTAGTGTTTTCTGGCAATGTGAACCAACACTGGCTCTAACCAATTCTGGATGCAACCCAGGCAGGTCTTTCATCCTTCTGTGTTACAATTAAGGAGTCATTAAGCTGACTAAAAACATCCAGAGGTGGCTTTTGGAATTGTCCAGAGGATGTGGGCTAGCAGATTGTCCCAACTGGTCTTATAAGAAAGTCAAATATTTGAGAAAAGTCGACACATTTCTAATTTACATTCCATTACATTTCATTTTTAGTAAAAAAAAAAAAAAAAGTTATGCCCACCCCCCAGAATTTTCTACAGGGGAGAATTTAAGCATCTATCAACTTTAGTTCATCTGTTGGCCAAGTACAGTGAATGAAACGTGCAGGATATTTAGAAGGACACAAAACTTCGTGTAATCTAACACTGAGCCACCACCCTAGCACTGCTTAACCATCAGCATGACCTGCAGACAGTAGAGTCGAAAGCCAAGACTGTCTGAACTCTACTCTCAGCTTTATGGCTGGACCCAGGTACAAATTTAAACTCTTTGGTTAGTCCTTTGCCCATTTCCTCAGTCCCCTGTCTTGCTCACAAACTTTTCTGGAACAGGAAAAAGCTTCCTGAACTTCTATCATAACAAGATAAAATACACAGTCTTTCAAGACTGAGTGCTTCACAATATTCAAGTACAAAATTTAAACAAGATTCTGCAGATAATACAGAGAAAAAGGCAGTTCTTCCTGAAGAGATGGAATTATATAATGCAGATACAGCTCTTACACGGAATGTCTTCATTCTCAATCATATCAATACACAAAACATTAAATAACATTTTAAATGGAAACAGAAAAATATTTCAAGGTTTGCTTCTCTTGCAAATATGCACTGGATGCACTGAACTCAGAAAAATTTATAAATATACATGAAAAATAGATAGTTGACAATTTGACAGCTACAATAAACTAGGATGTTTTAAAGTGCTCTCTTGTACAACCAGTGAATAGATTTAATGGTATGTCTAATAACTTGTATTTGGAGAAATGACAAAATAGTGGAATATAATGTTATAAAAGCTATTATGGTTTAGGAGAGCTGCTTCTTGGTTTTAAACAACCGGAGTCAAAATTTTCAGCTCTAAAATGAATACCTACATAATGATGCCAATTCTCTCTAAGGCCCAAATTACGACTATTATTCTTAATTCTAAGTGGAAGACTTTAGAGCCTACTTGAAGTTATTGCTTTATAGCACGCACTCAATGTAAAATCCCAGCCAAAACCTGATCTATGTTGATACATTTAAATATTTAATATTACAACCAGGAGAGGCTAAATAGAGAATAGCTGAATCTAAACAGCGTACTTACCCTTCCTAGGATATCAAGAGGTAGCTTTGAATTCATCAGTACTGGTTTTACTTTGTCTCCTGAAAGTAAACCATTTACTGGCAAAAGGCTTTCAAAAATACCATCAAACTTTGCTTTTTCTTCCACCTAGTTGGTAAGAAATAGCCTGAATAAGTAAAAAAGTGTGCCTGTGTGAGTGTTGAAAATGAGAGCTTGCAAGAAATTCAGACTGGTCAGTAATATATTCATTCTAAATTTCCATGCTTTCTTGCAAGTGCCACCATGCTGTATTGAAACGTGAACCCCACAGAGCTGGATTTAGGAGCTTCATTTCCAAGCTGAGGTTACGAGAGCTAAGAGCACACACGATGTGTTTCTGTAGTGTTCTAAAAAGGCCAACGCTTCCAACACCGCTGACCACGTTTTAAACTTTAACAAACGCTGTAGAACTAAAAACTATTCTTCCCAAATAATTTGCTTCCCACTTTAAAGTACCAAAAATAAGTAAATCACCAGGGGAAGTTAAAATTCTACCTTTTAGAAAACGTTTGCACTTGAAAATTAACTACATACAAATATCTGTATGTACGTATCAAAAGTTACTTTTCCCCCATGATATATATTGTGTGTATCATTGAATACTAATTAGAACATATGAACTCAAGCTTTAAATTAATATTCAGGATGGATTTGGTGCAATGCTTTGCTGTTCTCTGTGGGGTTCCTTTATCCAAACATGAAAGTGCCTACTATTAGGCTTCTGGAAGAAATCCAGGCAGAAGATTAAAATTCATTGTGTCTTAAAAACATCACACCAGGGGTTGTCAAAGGCTTGTTTAATACTTTTTTTCAAATAGAAATCTACAGCTCAATATTCTCTATTGTGCACAAGTCTGTCATGAGAAAGGGAGGGCTTCTGGAGTGGGAAATGTATTTGACACAAAATTCTCTCACTGGGAAAATTACAGACAAGGAAAATATTTACTTTTCAAGAATGGATGGAATGTGTTGTCTCTTACACTTACCCTAACAGCCCAGTGAGTCTCTGTTGAAGGTGGTGTGATCAGCAAAGGACTGCTAGTATCACGCTAAAAATGAAACAATTTTTTTATTTATATGCATGTATACAAAAGTACACACAGTCCTGTCTCTAATCCTCACTAACTGCTTTAAGAAATGGTTAAAGACATGACGCTTAAATAAACTTCACTGGAAAAAAAAAAAAAAAGGCTGCGCATGTACCTAAAGAAAATAATAATTATATATTTATACTAATACAGTGCTTCACTAAGGACACAGGTACCCAAAGAAAGAATCAAGACAAGCAAAACGTGGTTCCACGGCAGCTGCTGCAGACAAAGCCGCAGTCACGCTCTCTACTATGTGCTTCTACTGACCCAGCCCAAAAAGAGTATTTTTTTCTTTTCTTTTCTTTTTTTCATAAATTTTGAGTTTAGCCACAGCAGCTTCCTGAACAAGCAGAGCACAGTTAAACTCGCACCAGTCCTGCAGCCCAGGAAGGGTCTGGTTCGGATTACTCAGGAAGATAAGACCATGACAGCCATGACCATGGTCATCTTAAGGAAGAGTTTGACAGCAGCCCGACGTCTCAGAACCATGAAGTTCACGAAACAGAAGATTATCCCAGCTTTCCGACGGAGACCTTAGCTCTCCTATAGCACATACATACCCTCAGGTAGCTATTACTTACAAATTTAGGAGGTGGCACCGTCAAGTTCAGACTGCTCAGGTTAACATCATGGCCATTCTGTGCACATGCTACGAGGCGCAACGCGACATAGAAACCCTACAAATAATAGTGTTTTTTGTTAAAAAAAAAGCAACTCGTATAAATCAGTCTCCAATAACCTATTTATGACTTCTACTAACCCTGTACATGTGCAACTCAGTCGAATATGGAGACAACAGAGGTACAGCCCCGTTCAGTTAACTGCAGTGACAACAACCCCACTGCTTTTAAAGATGGTTCGGGAAAAGATTTAGAGTAACACGGAACAAAGAGTGGAAAACCTCAAAGTTTTCAAGGACTCTCCCATAATGAGGTAAATTTCAGTATTTTTTAAGAAATTAATTATGTTGTAAAAACAAATCTCCATGTCTACAAGTAACTTGGTATTTGATATTCCAAGCCTTTTTTAGTAATGCTATTTGTATTTTTTTCATGCATAAAGACTTCTAAAATTAATCTTGAAATCATACTTGTGAAAGACTCAGTGACTATGTATCTATGTATCGCTGATTATTTACAAACCAAAAGAAACACAGAAAATTAGATCTAAGCTTCTCCAGCAGCCCCAGTAACATGCTTGGATATGAGCAGTGCCAGGAATAAACCTCATCTTGTAAATAAAAACTTTAAAAAAAAAGGTAAGGATAACTACTATTGATCTCAGGGTTTTCTTGAAACAAGGCTAATCTGTGGAAGGCAGCGTAAGAGTTCTACAGACATATTTCATGTACCTGTTTATCCAGGTATCCTTTACCCTCCGGGTCAGCCAAATCCCATATCTATGGAGATACAAAACAAAAGCCATTAGGATTTGAAAATAAAACCCAACTCAGCTCAGCAGTTCATCCTGTATGTCTTCTTGAACGGTTCCTTGCAGCTTTCAAGTTACAACACGCAATGTTATTTAATTCTCAAGTTAACAACAAAAATGTTACGCAAAAGATGATTTTTCCTTTTAGACTCCTGTGAAATTCCCACCGGTCCCTCGGAGCTATTACCCATCTGTGGTTAACCTGACGTTCTACCAATCTGATTTGCATCCCACCAAACTCCTTTATGCAAACCCCTTCTGCTCAACGATAGCTGCAGTTTAGCAAGCATACAAATAACTACTGTATTATTTAATTCCTTCAACTTACTTTTCCAAGGATAATATCAGAGAGACCGGATTTTTTAAGAAACAGCGCAGCTTCACTTGCCCCAACTTTCCCCGTGTATGCTGGATCTACCTGAAAGATAAAAATTCATGTTCAGTGGAAGGATGCCTGTCATGAAAGCAGAGCTAAGAAATAAAACGTCTCATCTCTAGCTCCAGAGGAGCTGCACAAGCATGCACTACCACAGAGCAAAGAGAATCCACAGGAGCTTAGCACTGCAACAGAGAAAGGAAAGAGGGAAATCTTGGGGAAAGAGGAAATGGAACTTTATTTTTAAATTCTTTTTTAAGAACCTACCTGTTTGTAATAAGTTTCATATAATGGATTCCCAGTAGAAAGCTGAAAAACAAGAGAGACATTAAGAAAACCAAGCTAGTCCACCCTTAAGGACAGACAGAAAAAGAAGTCTGTAATACTTTGTGTGTTACTTCTATCAACAATCTAAACCAGTAGTTCAATTTGCTGTGTTCCAAACTGGTAACTTGAAATCTAAGCATAGGTAACAGAGATCCCTCACGCTTGCAGCCACCGTACTGCTGTTGTCTCTTAAAACTTCTTATTCACTAGCATTCATACTTCCACTTTTAATTAATGGCATTATCTGGTAGGTCATGAGGTTCTGTAGAAGAGCGTTGAATGATTTGCCAGGGTACTTCAGACAGCTTGAGAATTACTGATAGCAAAGGCAGAATTGACCTGACTACTTCTTGCGTTGTACATATACTTAGGGAATATTTCCAGCAGACAATTACATACACACGCCCACAGACAGCCGTGGTATCAAAACGTGCCTGTGTTGATGCATTTTAAAGACTAGGATCTTAAACTGAAACAGTGAAAAAAAGAATGAGTGGTTAGTTAACAAATGTCACAATTCCCTGACAATGTTTTTCGAGGATTTTGACTTGGTGTCATGGTGCTACACAAAGGCAGGCACTGGCTTTCCGGAATACCACAAAGCAGATGGGAACTGAAACGCCAAGAGAGGCAGAAGCCCCAACACTCATCTTCTCAGTCGCCTCCTGCAACTGGCACACCAGTTCTAGCCACGCTCCGTCTTCTCCACGCTCCAGCCTCAATGCCAAGAGCAAAACCATTACAATCCAGGCTCAACCAAGTCACTCCTTAGAGCAAACGCCTTAAAACACAAGCAACAAAACAATCCAATAAACATTTTAATGAGTGAGACGTGGAGATGTTGAAATGTCCCAAAGCCTGCTTGGGACAACTGCTCTCCAGCTACAGGACACCAGCCAGACACGTGACGAGTGATGATTCCGCACTAACTCTGATCACTGGTATGTCACCTCCCAAACGCTCCCTTCCTCCTTGTCATCCACACGGATTTCCTGATGTTCTGTCTTCACTGAGGGGAAGTGAGACAGAAACACGATGAAAGAAAAGACCAATGAAAGGCGTGAAATTCTATTTTACACAGAAAGAATTGTCCTGTAAGTTTGCAATAAACACACCGAATCTTCATTAAGGAGATATCCAAAATAACTAAACCCTATTAATCAAAAACAAGTGAACACTGAGCTCTTTCAAGACCAGTTGTTCCACTTGGCTAGAAAGATCATGCATTTTCAGAAGAGCTTCCTGAACATCTTCAATGTACTTCACTTATATCCATCAACAAAATAAGCCACTGAGTTCTCCACCAGTACACTCTAGAAGCTCTTCCTCTTCCAGAAGCTGGACAGGAGTTCAGAAGAAAGCTGTGACCTTAACTCACAAATCTGACTCATCTTTTTGCTGGCCTGTAAGCGATCAGCACCGATAAGCGCTGTGTCCCTGTCCCAAGTAGGTAACATCATTCAGAGAAAAGGTGGAAGCAGAAAATAGTCTGTCCAACTCGGAATAAAATCCAGTACATTTTAGCCAACTGTCACCAAACTATCTACCTCTCATCCATCAGAAGGCTCAGAGAAGCTGGCCAAAGACCAACTACAAGCTCCTCTAACTAATTTGGTGAGTGTCCTAGAGCACGCAGAGACTGGATTCATACGACGACAGAGAGCAAACTGCTCCAGCAGCAGCACTGAATGATCTCATCCCATCACCAGACGTTCTTGTCACCCTCATTTGATGCTGTCAGCCATGACATAGCTGACTTACCTGACAGAGGTGGCAGGAACCCAGAGTGATGTGCTTAAGTGCTGAGAAGTTTCTTCTACAGCAATATTATCATCCAAGTGCTGCTGGAAAGCACTTCATCACTCGCTTGTCTACTTGCGGAATTTTACAACGATTAAGCCTCTCTGACCGATTTACCTAACTGACTGCATCTCTCTGATGAAGCAGACCAGACAAAATGGGCTCAAGTGATAAAAATAGCACAGCTGCCTATCTGCCTGTCGCCACGTGTGACTACATCGCTACCGTTCAAGACGATCCTCTCATTTGAAGACATCTGCTGATGAACCTACATAAGAGAATGTCCATGCTGGCAATCAAAGTATTTGCAAGAGTTTGCGGTCGATGAGTGGTCCAAGGATAGAACCTGTCATACAGCGGTTCAGTCCAGCTTACAGTTTAACAGCCCTCTGGTTTCTGTGCCTATTCCCGATTCCCCAAAGAATCATCTACGACCAATGCTTTACACCATCTCCCAAACAGAAACTTCAGGACCTTGGTGCCTTGTTGTTTGACCTTTAAGTTGATTTCCTGTACCCATGGGAAGTTCACGTCTCAAATCTGCACTCTCACAGCAGGCCTGGTGCAGCGTGTTTCTGGTACGTCCTAACACGCACATGGATACGTCTCCACGTCTGGGGAAAAGCTGCTGCCACCAGAACAATAAAGCCCATTCCTAGCTGCTGTCTTTCCTGAGGTCTTCTCAGGGCCACAAAGAGCCCTGGATCAGATGAATTATTTTCCTTGGTGTCCTTCTGTCCCACAATTTTCTTTCAGTCACTCTTGGCCCATCATGTGATGGATAAAAATAGGTTCCGTGAAAGGGGGAAAAACCAAGGTGTCCCACAAAGATGAGAACCAAAAGGAGGTTGCTGCTGCCCCTTTGTTCTCACTCTACTTGCCGAGTATCCCGAGTTCTCCCAAAGACTGAGCTACAAAATGAGCTGTGCTGTCCCAACATCTCTAACATAACTCACTGTAACCTCCAGAGGCTGTAGGTTGAACATGCCTGCTCCCCTGGAAATACCACTGATAAGGTGATCAAATATTCAAGAAAGCAAAGTTATCAAAGATAAACAACTGAAACTGGACTTGATTTCACTCCAAGAACCAATCTTACATGCT
>JAVSBS010009740.1:0-56810 GCA_033124195.1 Coracias cyanogaster
CATATATATATGAGTGTTACTATAAAGTAGCCAGCCTGACTATGATCTAAAGTCTAGCACTGAGCGCTGATCCAGTTGCCCAGATGGGACTAAGGTCTTAGCTACTATAGAGAAACAATCCGTTGCCAAAGTGAACCATCTATAACTAGTTCAGGTATGTCTACAATACACTGTGCATAATCCAAGCAAATAGTTATCAAAGAGTAACTAAGGTTGGAACGGACCCCTTCAAGGCCATTTGGTCTGACCCCTGCTCAAAGTGCAAGGACCCCTGTGAGGGGCAACCTGTGCTCAAAGCAGAGGTAATTTCAAAGCCAGGGCAGGTTGTCCAGAAGCTTGTTCCGTCAAGGCTTGACATCTCTAAAGAATGGAAAATCTACAGCCTCTCCAGGCAAACTGTCAGTGCTTAGCTTGTCCCACTGGGAATAATTTTTTTTCTTGTATCTGACTGGAATTGCTGTGACTTGGGTCATTTGCTATTCCAACTTCTACTACACATTGCTGAGAAAAATCTGGCTGCATTTTTTTTCCGTACCTTCAGTTTAGATAGTTGAAGACAACGATTAAATCCAGCCCAGTATGTGGGTTGACTTCCTTGCCACACTGCTCATATTCAAACTGCTGTCCATCAGAAGCACAAACACATGATATTGGATACACCCCTTTTTTTCCTGCAGAGGTGCCTTCTAGCCAGTCAGCTCCCAGTCTGTAACGCTGTACAAGGTTGTTCCACCCCAGGTGTCCCTCTCCTCGACTTGCATGTGTTCAGTTTGCTCAAAAGTAGTCCCTAGCTCAATCTTCCCAATCCATCCTCAAATATGAGAAAGTACCAATTTGTGGTGGAAACAAAACATTAGCAGTAAGTTTTATTTTTAAAATACATTAAAATATTTCTGAAGAAAACTAACAGTATGGATTAGGGCACATGAAATTCAGTGTAATCTCACAGCAAGCATTAAGCAGAGTTGTACTGTCCAGGCTGAAACTTGTTATTTAAAATGCCTTGCTCAGAAGCTGCTGTACCTGCAGGCACCTGCAATTACCCACTGCCTCCCTGGCTGACTCCTCGATTCCCTAGGCTCCAGGACCTGTGCTCCCGAGCACGCCCTGAGCTACTTCAGCCTCAGCACCTCAGTGCTTATCTCCCACATACACACAGTCAGAATGCAAGCGTGTGCTTTTTGCAACCAACATCCTTTAGGGGCCAAGCATCCAAAAAGCAGGTGTTCTTACTTTTTAGCCCTAAAGGGTCCCCAGCTATGACAGGGCTAGTCTGAGAGACAACTTTGTAGAAATCATGGGACACTGCTTTTAGCCTTTCCCTTTTTTTTTTATTATGAGTTGCCACAGAAGACAGTTGCAAACACCTACTAAACAGCTTAAAGGTTAAATTACTCACCTAGAAAATGAAGTATGTTTTTATCTTGAGTGTGTCCAAAAATGTACCTTCCATCAGCAAGCTGTAATGGCATAAGGAACCTTTTCATTCCCTTCTTTTGAAACTTTCCTACTGTGGACAAAACAGTGAACAGGTCAGAGAAGCAAGGTTTCAGAACACCTCTCTTAGTCCCTGTAGCTCTGTACCCTAGCAGCTGGACTACAAAAAGTCATACCATTTCCTCTTGCACAAGGAATCCCAAGTGCCTTCTCGCACTGCTTGCATGGCTTTGGAAAGAAGAGAAACTGTTCTTTCTCAGAAAACTGTAGACTTTGTAGGTGCTTTCCCTGGGTTGCAACTACAGGTTTAGTAGGAACTTGTTCCTGGAACTCCTCATACCTTAGCAAGTGATGTAAACAGTACACGCTGTATGAAAAAATAGCATTATCTTCTTAACTGGTGGATGTGTCTTATGAATGACTGCTCACAGATTTGAATGAGCTACCTGTAGATGTGTAGCTCGAGGAAAGACTCTGCACAGACAGAAGCCCCTACTTAAACTCCACACAAAGTACCTAGTTCTAAGAAAGGTGTAAAATCTAGAATACATTCTCACCCTCACAGTTTTCCATGTCCAATATCTAGGCGGTTTTAAATCCCACAATGAGAGGTCACACTGTTCTGTTCCCCATACAGTCTACAGGAAGACCTGGCATTCCCCAAAGGTTTCTGTGTCTGGGACTGGAAATCCAAAGATTAGATGTTACTCAAGTCTTTTGCAGGATCTGGTACTGTAAACTTTTTGTAAGACATTACTTCTCAATAGGCACAAAAACAAGTCATACTAAGTTTCATTAAACTTTTCACTCTGGCTGTCAGAGCAGCCCACAGTCCACACCATGAGACAGATGTTTCAGGATATGCTCTAAATGACTCATGAGTCATTTAGAGAAACTCAAGGGAGAAACACCTAAACCAGCCAATGAGAAATAGAGTAAAGGTACCTGAGATGTCACTCCCCTTCTAGGTTCTTCCATCCATTTATTCACAGCCCTGTATCTCTTCATAAAATCAGAAGTGTAATTTGTCTTATACTCTAATGTGCTTTATCCTTTAAAACACAAAAGGATACCCTCTGTTAGGGCGTAGGCTGGTGCATTCAATCCAATTCTCTTACTTCAGGCCAAAGTTGTCATTTTTTTTCCTTTTGTATTTGTTTTTTAATTTCTTTCAGGTGTGTGCTTTAATCCCAGAGCTATCAGTCATTTGATCTCTCCTGCTGAAGATGTGAAGATTAATTAGGGAAAATAAAGGGTGGAAAACACAGGGAACACGATTGGATTAGGGAAGTCCTTGTGTCTGCTCCCAGAGTTGTTTCATCAGTAAGTGTTTCATATAAAAATGCATAATAATTTCTTTTAAGATAAATTGGAGCATAGGTTTCCCCCTGCCCAAGAAATTGTCTAGCTCCCAGACTTGACTCCTGTGGCTAAAGAAAGAGATACATCACAGCTCTTTAATACTTTTTGTACAGTAAAACAGCTTCAAGGGGGTGAGCAGCAAGCTTATAGCTTGAAGGTGGGAAATGAGAGATGAAGGTTTGAACCCTTGAAGGCAGAAGGGGCAATACTGGCTTAATGCAAAAGTAAGTGAAATTCCACACTATATGGAATGTCAGATTAGAGGAGATCAATGGCTCCAAGGCTTAAAAGAAAATGAACATAATTAAAGAGCTTGATCATGTATTATGTTCTAAGTTCAAACTCCTATGAAATAGAGGTGATTAAATGCTAAAGAATTTATCAGAATCAAAGTCTGTCAAATAGCTTTTTTTCTCTCTTAACACCCTGGTATTCCTTTAAAGTACAAAATAAACACCCCACGGAACATTTAAACCCCACTTTTACTCCATTTCTTTTTATTTGCAGAATAATTTCACAGAACTAGGTCTAGTTATATTTCAGGGTCTCCCAGATGGGTTCCTAATGTTTACTGCTCACTAAAAATTACACTGCAATTACAGTTTTAATTCCTTTATTATGCAGATCTAGACACAGAAGTCCTAGAAACTTCCTTATTAAATCCAGAAAAATCAAGATAGCTGTCCCTAAAGTCAGTTCACAGTTGAATAAATATTTTCATGATTTTGTTTTCACAGTGTTTATTATTATGGAAAACAAAAAACTTATTGAAGAGAAAGTAATTAAAATTGAGATTTTCAAGTATGTCTAAATCATTAAGAAATGGAACTTTCCTGAGCATTAATGGGAATGGGCATTTTTAGGTGCTTTTGAATTCCCAGTCTGCAAATACAGTGTCTAGGTATCCACAGAAATCAGGGATTTTCACCAAACATTTTCTTCTATCAGGCCTCCCCTAAAGTAGCATCCCCCAACTGTTTTCTCCCATTCCACTTATTTTAACATTTCAATTTTTCTCAGAACCAAAGCAGAGATTATAACTTAAAGGAAATTTAAGAAAGGGGTATCTATCCGGCAGACACCTGCCAGGATCCACGCCTGCGTGCAGAGCCACCAGGTGTCAGTGCAGCTCAAACGATCATCAGAAACATCCTGCAAACTGACAGCAGCTCATCCCAACGGGTCTTTAAGAGGCACCACCACCACACAAACATCTAGATGAAACTGAACAGGAGTTAAGCTAACGTCACAAACTCCTTTATGTCGTTTCCTGATGCCCCACACATGCTGAATGCTAAAAAGCATTCCCAGTTGTAACTGGAGCAGTTCTCCCCAGTGTCTGCTATTCTGACTCTCCAGTTAGCTAGTAAAGCTTTTTACAGAGCTGTAATTTGGGGGGAATCCCTGCTCGCCCAGGAGTACTCAAAGAGCATCATGATACTTTTGCCCTGGCAGATTGCACTGCCCCCCACTTCCAAACAACAAATTGAGTTTCTGAGGAAGAAGTCTCTCCTCCCCCTCTTCTTATACCTCCATGTATTTCTGCAGCATATTCACTCTGCTATGGCTTCCCTGAACCTGCCTTTTCTATCCATGTATAAATTAAGCACAGCTGACACAGGCCTTTAACAGCTATGGGATGGAGTGCAGGATCAGATAAAGCATGATGGATCACACCGGGTGGCAAAACATTTCAAATCACTGATCCACACCAAATTTGTTGGTGTTTCTGTAAGAGCCATATAAGCAGGTATCTTCAAAAGTCGCTAATTAGCTTATGTAACAGGGATATATGCACCACTCCAACGGAACTATTTCTTACACAAATCTGAGACAATGAGGAGGTGAGCATGCATATTCTTAAGAAAAGTTATCCCTTCAGGTTTATGCAATTAACCAACATATGAGCAGTTTGTACAGTTACTGAGAGCTGGTGAGATGAGTCTACAGCAAGGGAATGTATGGAGATACTTTGAAACACCTTGGAGAGAGAGGGAGGGGCAGGAGATGGATGAGATGAGACAAAAGGAGGAAGTTTAGGCTTCTACTTCCAAAGCTACCTCTCAAATCATAGAATGGTTTGGGATGGAAGAGACCTCAAAGATCATCTAGTTCCAACTCCCCTGCCATGGCAGGTACACCTCCCATGAGACCAGGCTGCTCAAAGCCCCATCAGACCTAGCCTTGAACACATCTAGTGTTGGGGTATCTACACCCTCCCTGTGCAACCTGTTCCAGTGACTCACCACTCTCCACATTTCTAATCTAAATCTACTTTCTTCCAGTTTCAAATTATTACCCCTCGTTCTATCACTACAGGCCTTTGTAAAAAGTCCCTCCCCAACTTTCTTGTAGGCCCCCTTCAGATACTGCATAAGGGCTTCCTGGAGCCTTCTCTTCTCCAGACTGAACAAGCCCACCTCTCTCAGCCTGTCTTTGTAGGAGACATGTTCCAGTCCTCTGATCATCTTCAGATATCCGAAGGAACATAAATGACCTGGCAGGCTGACAGGCTTTCTGTGCACCTGAAACGACCAGGGTAATATTTAGGAACTTTCACAGAGTCACAGAATAGTAGAGATTGGAAGAGACCTCTGGAGATCATCTGATCCAATGCCCCTGCCAAAGCAGGTTCACCTGGGCCAGTTTACACAGGAACGTGTCTAGGATGGCTTTACAGAGTCTGCCAGTGCGAGCACCTCCAACCAGCACAACGCAGATGAAGGCTGAGCACAGCATGCATCCCATCTAGAAAGCCGTACCAGCAGAAAGCTGGAGCCATCTGTACAGCATTGAAAGGCAAACCCCGGTTCAGTGCAAGAGAGATACAGTCCACTTCCCAGAGGGCAAGGATTGTTCCCTGGCACTATACCATGAAGAATCTACTGATTTAGCTTCAGATTTTTTCCAATGCATTCATCAACCACAAAGGTTGCAGGAAGCTTCAAAATATTCAGAATTAGGCAAGGCAAGTTACACAGAGAAGACAAGCATTTTATTATTCATGACAAAATACTCAAATTCATCAGTGAACATGGAAACATTTTTAATTGCAAACAAATGCAAGAGGATGTCTATCACTTTCATGTATTAAAAAGAATAAAAAACAATCCAAGTAATCAAATATACAGTATAAACAAATTCAGAAATACATTCAAGAAACAGTAGATTCCAATGAAATTTTACAAAAATCACACTAGTGCTTTTGCTCAGAACGCTTGCCCCAAAACAAAAAGGAAAACACACTTAAACTTCCAAATCCCAATTAAATGACAATTTCAACTAGATTACAAGCATAGCCTCTTCTGCTTAGAAAAAAAAAATGCTGTTACAGCTAAGGCTGGAGGCAGGGGAAGTACACAGCAAAGAAAGAAGACTAGGAACAAGATCCATAGCCAGACAACCCAGCAACTTCATTTAACAATCATAACATAGCCTTGTAATGCACTTCTGAAACTCCGTACCAACAGTGGTAACAAAAGGCATTCTTTTTATTTATGGGTACAGCATAATCCTGAAAATACTTCCAATTACCTAGTTCTTACCTGAAGCACTTTGGGTGTAAGAGCTTCAGAAAAGACTACCACAAGCTACAAAGGTTATGACTTGAAAATAAAACACATTCTTGTAAATAAACCTAGCATTTGCAATCTGCAGAACACAAATATAGTACAAACACAGCTGTTTATTTTTTCTCAGTCATCCGTTATTTCTAGGCTCCATTTTACAATATTAGGTAAGCAGTGTCCTACAACTACACACAAGTTAAAGCACAATATTTTTTACATTAGCAAAAGAAAAATCTAAATTAAAATATGCAAGTTGTGTATTAATACTACACCGACAGAACTGGTATTTACAGTATCCGGATGACCTTTAAAAAAGAAAATACATCCAAGCACCTTCTGTTCCAACTCGATAGCGAGAAGTTAGAATCAGAGTTAACTGACCCTTAAGTATCAGTGTCTCTACATGAAAATTAAGTATTACTTGGTACTACAATGACTTAGCCCAGTCATCACTCAACATGAGTAGCGTTGCACGGTGCAACCTCTGCGTTTTATCATAAGGACAAGCAGTAGGTCTAACTGTTGACAAAGAACATGACAGGTAAGCTTATGATTTTAACTAGGAAAAGCTTCGAATTCTGCAATAATGCAATAAAATGGTGCAATATGAAGAAAACAGTTAACAATCACAAATGGTTACAAAAATGCTCCCTCTACTTAATCAACACATTAATGTAACACTTTTGAGACTTTAGCTAATATTTACTTAAACTATCTTACGCATTTTCTGATTGTTTACTAAGGGGCATCTCTCCCTTGTGTGCTGAAAACAAATGCATGCTTTCTGAGTAATTAAGAGCTAACTTTGTAATCATCAGCTGGCATTGTCTTATCTCTTACTTATTTGAATCTCCTGAACACTTCTCTCCTTTAAAAAAAAAAAAAATTCTGTCTTCCACATAAAGTTTTCAGATTTTCACAGGATTAAATGATACCCACGGTGTGGTTTTCTTAGATCTTATTTGCTTACAGAACTGCATTAGGTGTATAGTCCATCATTACGGTTGTATTCTTTTTGTTGTTGTTTCATTTAAATACAAACAATACAAAGAAAACCCCCTCACATTTCAGGCCTCTTCATGCTTTATCTATACCCAAACAACTGATGAAGAAGGTGGGAAGAGTTCTAAAAAATAAATAAAAAAGCAGAGAAACACCAAAAAAAGGAAGTTTTAAGACCTATACAGCATGCCACCACTTTTCAGCTCTACAAAGAGGAAATAAAGGCTGTGAACGTTTCCCTTCAAGATATAAACAGACTAAGTGCACAGGGAAAACATTTTGACAGACAGGTGGGGAGGACAGAGGAGAGAGATCAGCAGCGAGAACAACCCCAATTGTGATGCAGCTTAGATACAGAGACAACCTTGTGACAGGTCAATAGCCAAGGGCTAACTGAAAACAACTGAACGGGTGTCTCTCCCATGAACAAGGATCCAGGTTTTTGGCTTACTGTTAAGTAAATTTTCTCCTAAAAAGAGAAAATATATTCACACAAGAAGTTCAGAAGTAGAAACAAGAATATGCTTGGGATCTTTGTTTTCTGAGCATCCAAAACAGGCAGAAACACCACTGTAAACCAGGTGTTACTGCAAATCAAGCTTTACATATATATACACACACACAGAAACTGTACCAGTATTCTGACAAAGTTTTGCCAGAAACATGATTGTCTTAAATATAACAAGAGGTCCTGGGGAGAACTGGGGGGGTAACAAAAAAACAACAACAAAGAGATGGGTATTTGTGTGTGTATATTTATATATAAAAAAATATATATATATGTTTTGCTGGTTTTTTTAATGAATTAAAAGTACTTTCCTGAATACAATCTACATATTATTTAAATAATTATTTTGATAGTATCTTCACACTGTACAGAAAGTCTGCGGAACATGCAAATAACAAGTCTCAAACAATGCTTCTGGCAGCAAATTTACTCTGTATTAAGTATATTTTACGTATGATCACAATGCTGAAAAAGAAAAACCAACAAAACCAAAAAACATCTTCAAAATATTGTCCATCTCTTGCAGTTTTTCTTTTCTTTCAGGGTTATAGGATCTCAGATCCTTTGTTGATGATATTCTAGCATCCACTTTACCAGACTTCCTTATCTGAAACTTTTATCACAGACAGTTCTATGCTTTGGATACCTTCTATGTTTCATTTCTTTATTTTTATCAGCAAAATAAAGAGCTTTTGTCATAATTATAATCTGGTTCAAGAAGGCAAGCACTGTAATTACAATCTGGACACTCGGGCTGCAAATCTGTTTTTTATTATTTAATTCTGTCAACTGGAATGAGGCAGCACCAGATTCCACAGCAGGCTGCACGGCCAGCAGAAATTACGGTATGAGCTAGATTGTACTCCTTGCCCAGAACATCCACTTCTAATTTCATTTCAGAGCCATAACGTTTAAGATGAAATAACAGATCTGGCTTATTAAGAAGCTTGTGAAACACAAGCTTAGCTTTATCACTCCAGCACTGCCCCTCAGCAGGAACTATATTATGTAAAGAGCAAGAGTGTGCCAAGCATGGTAAGAAAGACAGACATTCTGGAATAACTTTAAGTTTATAGATGTCAGAGTAAGGGATGCTCTTCAGAAAGCTGTAATCAATAAATGTAAGAACAGACTGACTTGCTACTTCACTAATTTCTGCCCCGTTCCACTGTGCTTCCATCTCAAACCTGATCAAGCAGCTAGCACCAGGAGCCACAAATTCTTCTGGCAAAGCTGTCAAGTTGTCAGGAAGGTCAGAGAGCAGCAAAGACAAGTTCGGCATGCAATTAAATAAGACTTCAAACAGGATGCAGAAGTTTGAAGGATCAGTAACTGCAGTTGCAAATCCAGAATACGTTCTACCACTGTGCAGCAGGGTCGATGTGATGGAATTTCTCTTGAATGATGTATCAAATTCCTTATAGTCTGTATTACTGAATTCTTCCAGTCCAACAACAGTCTGACAATGACTTAAGAGCTGGTTCAAATGCTTCTGAAGCAGAATTTCTCCTATTAATATATCTACTTCCCAGATATGAGAACATTCCAAATATCTCAAAACCAAGTTCCTTATTTCATGATCCAGGAGTGCATTTACTACATGGACAAACGGAATTTTCTTCAGCTTTTTAAACCAGACCCATTTACAAAGCACAGCCTGTTTAAGAATATTTTTCATCTTATCACGGAGCATCTTTGCACTACTTAAGGATACCACCTCAGAGTTACCATAATCCATGAAAAAAACTAGCATTAACTTCTCCCTGACAATCGTCTTTATCACTTTTGACCGACAACACATCAATTTACTTTCAGACTTTGTCATGCATTCCAATCCTTCTTCTATGTCACCCACTCTATGCGAATCACTTTGTGCTTCTTTGACAAGCACTAGATTTAACTCATTTAGTATTTCCAAACTCCTAAGTAACTGTACATTAAATTCTCCTCTCTCTGAAATATTAATTACTTCTGCTCCTTCTACCTGTCCAGAATTTAGATCTTGAGGACAGACACTTAAAGGTGTTTTGAAAGTATTTTTAATCCTCCTAACAGCCTTAGTTTTCCTCCGACCACCTAAACCATTCCTAGACTTTCTACCTTGAGGACTACCATTTGTAACTGGAATTTGTTTGGGCCTATTTTTCCGATTATGCATTTTACGCCACTTTGTCCTCCATTTTTTCTGCAGGTCATCAGACACAGACTTCCCATTACAAATTATATCTATTTCCCATTGCTCTCCATGTTGCTGTAAGAACTTGCAAGTGACTGGCTTGTCATTTATTTTGTTTACAAAATACGAAGTAATTTCATTAGTCCAGCTTTCATCAGGAACACTTCTTACTCTGCTAAGGAAACAATGAACACTGAGCCTCGGCAAAGTTAAGAACTTTTTCTGAATTCTGCAGATTTTTGCAGAACTTACAACTGTTGCGTTACCATAGTCAATGAACTCCACCTCAAAGGAGTTTCCCGATTTCAGAGTTTTAATAACTGCTCTATAGTAAAAACAGTCAGCGTCATGCTCTGCAGCAATGAGATCCCCTACCGTGAGCTCATCTAAGCAATTTTCACCTATATTCACTAGGCTTTCATTTAATTCCGTTGCTAGTTGTATTATTAAGTTTTCATCCTCTGCAAGATGAACATAAAAACTTGATGGACTATTGGTATGAGAAATATACCCTGCTACTTCAGAATTCACTTGAAAATCACGTTGAGGAAGACTGATTAATTTAGGTATATTTTCATTACTCCTTTTCTCATGACCTGTATAATTTTGTCTTTCATGAGGAGTCTGAGAGAGAGCATTTACAGTTATTTCCTTTGAATTTAAAGCAGGATGACAGACTGAGTGACAAACAGGGTCTCTAATCAGAGGTTCCTCTCTGTGCTCCATTATAGCACTGGTAGTATTTCTAAAACATTCTTCATTCTTTTGTAAAGTTAGTGATTTTGAGGACCCACTATACAACTTTTGTGTGCTACGTGTGGTTTGCTCTTCATCTCCAAAATTCTGCCCAGTATCTATCTGACAGTGCTTATCATATACTCGGCATTTCACTTTAGTTTTCAAGTTAACTCTTTCAGAGTATTTAACAGTTACTTTATTAATTTCCTTGACACCTCCTGTGTGACCAACCACTCCTCTATAACTTCCAACAAGTTGTTCCATGTAATTTTTTGGTGCCAATTCTTCCATAATTTTATCTTTAATTATCTGACTGACTTTAAGCTCTCCATCATACAACTCCACAACAATCTGTCCATCTAATTCTCTAGATACAATGACAGCCTTCAGTAGTTTACCATGGAATGTTTCTTCAAACCATTTAGTAACTCTTGCTGGAACTTCTGACTCCCTAAAACCTAATAGGCAGCATTTAATAGCTTGCATGGGTGTGAATATTAGGTCAGTGGCAGAGTCTGGAATAGGCATCAACTGGTCTCTCTCTACCATACTCTTATTTCCAAAATCCACAAAGTCAGCACATAGATAGGGTGTTGATTCCACAGGAGAAGTCAAGGCTCTATAAAACAGACCATCTTCAAAATACCTGGCTATACATAACCGCATATTGCTGGTATCATATTTTGCATTATTTGACACTTTACTAATGGCATCAACCTTCTTCATCAGTGTCTCTATAGTTTCAGAGTTTCGATTAAGCTGACAATAGAATTTTGAAGGACTATGTATGTGAGTGATATAAATGTCCTCCTCATTTCCAATTTTTATATTAAAAGATGAATAGCAAAAACTGTACAGAGAACCCAAAGATGCAAAGTTTCTCAAAACAATATATTCAGACTGGGTGAGACCATGCTCCCCAAGGAATTGCTCTGCACTAACAGATGGAGTCTGTAAGTCAACTATATTGCATAAACAGTTGGGGCTTATAAGAACAACAGCATAAATGATGCAAGTCATTGGTCCTCTAGAAGCTGAAATGAAATCAGCAAAATGTCTACACAGTTCTTTAGACCAATTAAGCGAGTCAATCTGAAAGGGTACAGTTTTAAGCGCACATCGAAACGCTTGACTTTCCAGAGTTAGGAAATCTGGAATAACAGCTTGAAGATCTTTAAGTAAAACTCTTTCCCGATAACCATAGTCTACAAAAACCACATCCACTTCATTCATGGATACCTGCTGCACGACGTTTGCTCTGTACCACTTCTCATCTTTGCGACATTTAGCAATACAGGCAACCTGACCAGTTTTGTAAGGACTGGTATGTTCTTTATAGTAAATCTGAATTTCTTCCATTAAGTTATTTAGCTCTGGCAGTTTGCTTCGCAACTGACATGAAAAATCTACTGGGGAAACAATGCAAGAACACACCAGGTCAAGAACAGTTCCTGGTTTAAAGACAAAATCTTTGTAAAATAATTTTTCCTCAAGTACTGGTTTATACCTTTTAGAGATAGAACCTTTTCCAAAACAAGAGGGCACAACAGATTTTCTCAACACTGAAGGCATGCTTGATGATTCTTCCTTCTGAAATACCTTTCCATTTCTGCATACTTTATTTTTATGAATACTATAGATGTTGGCCTTTACTTTAAATTCGTGTGGATTCAGACCTTGACCTTTTTTTGATGAATTTATAACAGAATCTGATGTCTTTTCCCAATATTCAGCATATCCAGCTTGAACCATACATTTGGCAACATTTTCTTGCTGCAAACCATTGTTATACAGCACATTCACAATATATTTATCATTTTGCTTTCCAATTACATGAAGCAGCAGTAGTTTGTTAAACACAGTTTCTTTGAAGAAATCAATCTCCTTTTTAACCCACACATCATCAACAGAAAATGTGTGAGCAAGCGCACAATGTACAGCTAAAGCCGGTAAATCCAAAAACTTGGGAAGCAATGTTTTCACATCATAATTGGGTACTGTATCTGTATTTCCAAAATCCAAAAAATAAACAGTAATGTTTACATGAAGCACTTCAGTGACAACAGCCCGATAGAAATGCATGTCTTTGCTATATCGGGCACAGCACAGCAATCCAGGTCCCGGGTTTTTAAGGACCATTTCATCAACACTACACTGGTTATACACATCTGCAATATTTTTCATCAGGGCTTGAAATTCATTCTGATATTCACATGTTTGAACCCAGAAGTCTGATGGATTTATGACATATGCCACAAAGGCAGTATGGCAAGAGTTCATCTGCATTTCTACTCTTTTACAGTGGCTTGACAAAGAAATATCCAATTTAGGTAAGCAGAGGTTTTTTGTATGTTTATTTCCAGTACAATTCCTCAATGAATTTTGTCTGTCAAGACACAGTTTGTTGTTTAAAGCAATACTTTTGATTTTTGCTTCCGAAAGCGAGATACACAATGCAGCTGCCTTATTCAGGTTTTCTGAATGCTCAACATTAATTCCAAGGTTGTTTTTTTGCAGCGTGACATAATACAAGTGTTTAACATCACTGAATAAATCAACACAGACACAAACAGAAGTTTGCCCTATCAAGGCCTGTGTAAGTATTTTGAGCTGAACTGTTACTACTCTTTCATCCCCACTACCAAAACAAGACAGCGCACATGGAAATGATACCATTGGTAATGCCATGAACTCTGCCCTAAGTTTCTGCACACAACTAAATGGCACAAGTTCAATATTGCCAAAATCCATAAACCAGACTTCCACACAGTCTGAGAGAAGCTGCTTTATCACTCCTCTATGCCATTGTCCATTTTGCCTTTTGGCAGCACACAGTAACCCTAAACTACCAAAAGACTTATTTTCTGTATTCATAGCTTCATAGTACAAATGCATAGCTCCTGTCAAATCTTCCAGCTCTTTCTGCCATTTCTGTATCTGGCAGTAAAATTTATTTGGGCTCACTGCAACAGTTATTTTTACATTTTCTTTACTGCCAACAGGTAGATGTGGAAAGAGCTTATCTGGAACTGGCCAAAAATCTGTTGGTTTCTCAGAATTACTGAAAGTAAGCAAGTCTCTGACCGGACACTTCCGTTGCAACAATTGCGGCACTCTCTTACAAAGCATTTCTGGGGCAAGTGCTCTTAACATTTCCACAGTAAAACAAAACGAATCTCCATCAATAATTTTTCCTAAGTGCAGTTCAGTAACATCACTAATGATCTTCTGCACTTCTAGAATAAACAGTTGGTATGGTATAACAGCCTTTACACGACCTGTAATCTGTAATCCTACCAGAGATGAAAAATAGTTCATGGCTCTTGGATCCCATTTTTCTCCAAGGGGAAGTATGTTTGCAAAAACACCCAAAATCACCTTCGGAGGCAGCTGAAAAAACTCATCACAAGCAGAAGCAAGATGTGTTTCCTCAACCAATAGCACTTGACCAGTGTCTATAAGAAAAGCCTTACAGATAGTCTCTCTCTTTTCCAGAACTCTTCCTCTATGCCATGTTCCTTCCGCATCTTCCACCAAGCAAGATCCACCAACGCAAACGTTATCTTTTACTTTGAATATACGTTGCATTTCATTTTGTAGTATGCAATAGTCAAACTCACATCCTGGCTTGTATTGACCCTGCAACCCTATAACCAAGCACTCAGGATGGCATTCTATATGAGTTATCTCCAGCTTCATATCTATTACGTTTGGTGAAGGAGTCAGAGATTCCATCCTGTCTGCAAAGAAAGGAGTAAGATCAGCCTGATAATTTTATGTATTTTTTTGTCAACTAAATTCCTTACATGAAATTCGTTTAAAAAATGCTTTAATAGCATATTATTACACTGACAGTTAAAATGTATACAAAACATTTAACACTGTCATATTTTATATCACTGGAATACACTTCACATTTCTTTGTAAAGACATTCAGATAACATCTGAAAAAAGCACCTTTGGACTAGCTTTGTGGCTACAGACTAATTTTATCACTCAAGATTAATTTGTAATCAGAAAGCTCTTTCCAGAATAACACATCGAATTAAAGATTATACTCAAAAACATGAGGGTGGGAGGGATGACAGGCAGGCAGGGATGCAGAACAGGACAGGCCAGACAACCAGGAAGATAACTATACTCCTTCTCAAAGAAAAGTACTTCTGCTTAGAGACAGTAAGAGGGGAAATCAATTAATGTCATTTATACAATCTCTGTTCATCTAAGAAATACTACTTACATGCAGTAAATTTAACTGCAAGTCTCCCCAAAGCAGATCCAGTTCAGTGTTTCATTGCACTGGACTTGCACTTACAAGGAAAGTTTACCTGGGAAAGTATTTCCAGTCTGTCTCTCTCTTTCTTCTTAATATGGGAATGAACAAGGATTCCTCCTCTACTCAACCCTGTTTCTTCTGTGTAAATCACTTTTTCAAATCAATGACATCCTATAGCTCTGTGCTTTACTGTTTCCTTAATCCCACTGTCTATACACTATCAGGTATAGCTGTAGCAAATTTTAAGTTTTCCTAAGAACGCATTATCTATGTCCAGCATTTCTGCACTGCAGATCAACAATGGTGCCAAGTGTGTTTTGTCATATCTCAACAGTCCAATTCTAACAGGTTAAATATCTTCAAACCCTTCAGATACTTCTCTGACCTTCATCTACAATCTGGTCTTCAAGATCAGCTTCCAGTTCCATTCAAATTTGTCAACAGTTCTGTAATTTCACATTGTTCAAAAAGGCTGTGCATGCCCATAATTTAACCATGCAATTCCATGAAATAACTGCTGCTCTAATATAGTAATTAGGGGTAGACAACATCTGTTAAATACAAAGGCAATGCATAAACACACCAGGATAGACTGGACAAAGCATATGCTTGATATATGAATACAAATTCATAAACGTGTATATATGTAAAGCTGAAATTTTCAGTTACTAGAGCAAGATCTTCCTGAGCCTGCAGAAAATCTTCAATAGAAATGCCACAGTAATTTTTATTGCAAGTATACATGAAGTAGCGAGAAATCACACAATCTGTCTCCAGAATAAGTATTGATCCCTATCATTCTAGTTCTACAAAAAATAAAAATGAATAAACAAATGTAAAAACTTATCAGGACACCTCTGGCAGGAGGAGGAAGAATACATTGCTAAAAAAAAAAAAAAACCACACACACACACCACAACACAAAACACCAAACCAAAAAACAACCTCCAAACCACCATGCACCCAAAAAAACCTCACAGTAAAGGCAATAGGAAATCTACAACAAGCGACCCTGTCTTTCACTTCTCCCTCTAATAAATTCGAAAGCTAAATTCTGATTTGTTTGTTCTTTTAATGAAAGAAAACAGCCTTCAGGAAAGCATTCTGTCTGCCTGGAAAAAACACCGTATCATTATAGAGAATAAAACTTTAGAAGATGCACCAGTGATGCTTTAGGAGTTGGTGGGTTTTTTTTTCCATTGAAACAAAGCCCTGATTGTATAAACAGAGAACAAATGAAAAGAATTTGTGCATCAGTATTTGCTTGCCTGTTCTTACAGCCAAATAACAGCATGACACGGATACAGCCACATTTCTACAGTTTATAAAAATGACCTTTTGCTTTTAACTCACCTCTACACCAGTCAGGACATATTCATTCACAACAATTCATTAGAAACCTCAGCCCTCTTAACAAGTCTGCATCTCTCTACAAAGAAAGATGATAGAAAAATAATTAGAACACATGTAAACTAAAATCTGGTACTTCTCCAAATCCTGCACAACAAACACACCCGGGAAGAGTCCCTCACACCCAGTTTAATTACAATGTTAAGATTTAAATTTAAAAAAAAAAAATTACAAGGCTGAATACACCTTCCTAAAACCACGGTAAGATCATTCTTCACTGCAACTCAAGAAACACAGCAGTCAGAAGAACACTACATAGATAATCTACTATCTACTTTCCAGGCAAGAGCAGTCACACACTTATTTTTGTTTGCAATGCTTCAGCCATCAAAAATTATATCCTACCACACAAGCAAACTTATAATACAATAAAATGGCTTTTAAACGCAACCAAACGCAGGATGCACGCTACAGCCTGAGATAGGCGTGCTGCTCGCCCAAGCAACAGCTCAGACAGGGGTGTCTGAGGCCCCGGGCAGCGCTCACCACATAGACCCAAACGCGAAGACCGACACCCTCCAGCAGCAAAGGCTTCCTTACCTCTCACAAGCGCGAAACCGACGTCCAGGAGCCGTAACTGCCAGAGCACAACCATTCGGCCCCGACACCCAACCCTGACCGCCGCCGCTCACACCGCCTACAACAAAATGGCGCCGCTCGGAGCCGCTCGCACGCGCTGCTCGGCCCAGGCACGTGCGCACCAGCACCACCGGCGGCGCCTCCACCGCCTTGCGTGAGGGACGTGGCTCGAGGTTGATTGGCAGCGGAGACCAGCCAATCGGCGCGGGCCAGCGGCAGAGGTGCCGCCCCCACCTCTGGCTGAGGGCAGGGCCTGCGGTCGTGTTCTCTGACCTGCTTTATCCCCGGTGGCAGCCCCGGCTGGCTCGGTCAGCTTGTGGAGTTGTGCTTTTTATTGGTTTGTTTGGGGATTTTGTTTGTTTGTTGTTGTTTTTAATTTATGCCTACGGTTTGCTGTTATTTATAAGGTGGGCTCTTTATTAAAAGGTGCCCGTGGGTCCCTCAGTCTGCCGGAGCTCTCTAAAGAGGATTTGAGAGCTCTTATTTTTTCCCATTATCGGGAAGAAATTCTTAGGCTGGGAAGAGTACAACTTAACAGGGTGCAAATTGCCTACTTGCTCTTGCATGCAAGACTGGCTTCTTTTGGAGGGGGGGGAAGGGACGGGTTTGTGTTTTGTTTTTTAGTTTAGGGGTTTTTTTAACAGTGTAAACTGTGAGGTGGTCACAGTAAGGAAATTGGTATGAAGTATAGCCCTTCAAAAATCAATGAGGGCTGACATATCTGTAACTGATTTAAGTCTAGAATCAGTTTAGGCGTGTATAATAATTTTTAAGAGCTTGCTTTACAATTTTACTTTTTTTTTTCTACTGGTCAGGATTGCTGTATCATAGTTACACTTGGCAAAATTGGGAAAGAGAAAAGCTGCTTCTGCAATTCTCAAAGATAGTAGTAAGTGCTAAGTGCAGCTACTGCATTGAAATTTGATTGATATTATAGCTAATTGAACTAACTGTTAAATTTACAGGAGTTCTTAATTGATTTGCACTTAAGCAGTCATGTTTGTCATGTTCAGGTGTTTTGTAACAGCTACTCTGAACAAAGAAAGTACAGATCTATCCCTGATAAACCTTTAGGTCTGTATGTCTGGACAAAATGTCTATTTTATTATTGCATTCCTACATTGGCCAACTTACTTCTACTGCTAGCAAATAATTTTGGAAAAATAAATTTTCCCTGGTCTGTTTAATTCTTTAACAGAACATAATAGTATACATACTTGTTCTGAACTGTCTGGTCAAATTCTTCCACAGGTTAATGCAGTAATGTTCTGTGCACTCTTTTACCCCAGTTGTCCCATTTTTAACTCAGCCCATATCAGTTTTTTTGTTGTTGTTTGGTTTGTTTTTTTTCCTTAGGTAACAGCATTCTTCTTCAGGATTTAGACATACATACTTCTCTTCAGACACCTCCAGAAGGCCTTCCCATAGAAAGCATCTCACCTTCAACAAGTACCTCTTATGGAAGGTGCAGAATTCAGGAACATTCTCAAGTCTTAGAAGTAAATGAGTCTGTAGCATCAGAAGTCTTGGATGGCAAGTAACTTAGCAGCTTAGTATATGCCAGTATATACTTTTTTCTTCACTTTTAAAATCTTTTTATATATGACTGTTTACCAGGGATGCTGCATTTTGTATTGCTGTACTGGTTGGGCTTAAATGGGCTCTCTTTTAAGACTGTTCTAAATTTACATTTCCTTGAATATATGCCTTATTACAAGAGAACTGTCCTAAAGAGGATGTTCATATTACAGAAAGACTTTGCAAAACAGTTGAGCATACTTCTGTATATATACCAGTATGTTTAGCATAGCAATAGCCTGGTGAAAACCTTGTGAAACTGAATTTTTCCCTTCTCAGAGGTGTTTTGAAGCTCTGACTAAATTTACCTTTGTAATTTTACTGGGTCTTTGATCAGATTTCACATCCATTAAAACTCCATTAGTGTAATTAGGGAGAGTTGTATAAGAATGGACTTTGTTAGTACCATGTTTATAGTGAGAAAAGATTAAATATTACATAATTTACATGGATGTGGGGTATGGTTATGTTTTTCCCTAGAATTTAGGCTGAACCCACTCCTGTTCTGACTACAGTACAGAACTCACTCCTGAAAGCAGAGTGCAACCACTGCTTTTTTAAAGATCTGTTTTTTCCTACTTAAATTACAGCGGTGGTGGCAACTTTAATATAATAATCTTACAGTTAGAGCCGTCAGAAACAGATTCTTGCAGCGTGAGTTAAATGTCTATTACTTCCCTGCAGTGTGCAGTAACTGTGGGCAGTTACAGGGGGTGGAACACAGTGTGTTTGAAGTTGTGCTGTGGGGAGGGGAGGGTGGGCATGGAGGAAAAATGGAAGAGGTGACCAGGCCCGATTGGATCCTGGAGCTTTCTCACCTTCCGAAAGGAAGGAAGAGCTTTTTTTTGCTGGTTATGACTTTGTTACGGAATTTCTTTGTGATTTACATTATTTCAGCCAGTGAAGGAATGTCTTTTCTGACACAGGGTGGGGGTTTTTGGTACGTCTTTAGTTTGCTCAAGAGTTGCATGATTTTTTAATTATTATTTATTTTTTGTTCCCCAGGCTTGGTATCTATATTGGAAAGTGTTAAGTATGCATGAAGCACTGCCAGATCTCAGAAGCAAGCTCCTCCAATGATATTTAAGACATGAAGAGTCACTACAGAGCACTGTAGGTGTTCAGGAAGCCCATAACAGCCAGAAGCAGAACTAGCAGTGTTTCAGTGTCCCAGAATATCCCTCTAGTGTACTTCAGCAAACTTGCAAAACCTATTCAATGTTTACATTTGCAAACGTTTTTAAGTAGTGGTGAAACTACACATTCCACATTGGTACTAACCCAGCTTTGTTGACTGTGTAAGTAGCACACCCAACATGTAGTGGAGGAGTTTTTATCTCTTCCATTTTATTCATCTTTACAAACATTGTGTTGCTGTGTTTCCACAAAAAGCCCTTTTCCTTCATTGTCGTTATTTTGAGGAAGCCATTAAGTATTTTCAGTGTTTTGCCCAGAAATTCTCCAGGCTGGGAGAATTTGCACCATCTTAACAGGGTGCAAATTGCTGCACTGCTTGCTTTTGCCTGCAAGCCTGACTTTTTTTTTTGTTTTGTTAACAGACTAGTAAATTTTATTTGTATTCCACTGACAGAAATAAAATACAATTGAAAAATAAATTTTGTGTGTGAGGCTTTACTCTCTTTAACAAATCTTGATTAAGACAAAACTGAAAGGAGCCTCAGGTTGTTCTTTGTATCAAGCTACTGAACAAGGTGGTACTTCATGAGTTCTGAAATATGTATCTTTATATCCACTTGGGAATATTTTCTTATCAGTAAGATTTTGCTATGACTTTTATATGCCTTAAAAATAATTGATGAAAACATTCTTACTCTCCAGCTTGAGTTTTGTGCAAACCTGAGAATACATCGGTGATTTTTGATTGCCAGAAGCGTTTTTTTATCACATAGAATCAAATTGCTTTTCTAAAAGGCACTTCAGCATTCCTTGTAATAGCATTTTTGTCTTTTAAAGAAATAGGTTAGAAAGGAAAGATGTATGTAACACAGAGGTACGAGTGAGTGGCAACAGCAGAAATACAGGACAGTTCAAAGTTCTAAAAGTGAAGAGTAAACACACCTCCACCTGAGATAAATTTCATAATAAAGGGATCATTTTTTCCAGTATAAGCACAGGTTTATCATTTAACCAATGACATTGTTTAGAAACAGGGGATGTAAAATAAACATGTTCTATTAGCTTTTCCTGAAAAAATCAGTGTCTTTTAGAACCTTTCACACTAGGGGTGTGTATAAGACTTTTTTTTTCTGTCCTCTGAAGTCAGTCCAGAATGTTTGCTCATTTTTGTAGTAGCCAACAAACTTGAAAAACGACAGGACTCTCAGAACAAGTTTGTGCACTTTTTCTTATTTTGTCTTTTTGAAAGTGTCTTCCATGGTTTGTGTTTCTGTTAAGTTGAGTGATGCCACCAGGTGGCAGGAGCAACCGTGAGTTTAGCTGGATGCTTGGAAATGCGCTTGGGTTGATTTAGCAGGAGAAGAGAGCTCAGGAGCGATTGATTGTCTGACCTGTGATGAAGTATGAGGGTGCATGTGCTGTAGAGTTTCACCAGAAGGGCCATCACGTCACAGTCTGAAGCTACTTTAAGTGTTTTTAGGTAACCTGAACTAACTCTTGAAATATTTTTAATCTATTTACAGTAACTATTTACTCCCCAGGGGGTCAAAATTTCATTGCAAATATTTTATTAGATCACATGTCAATCTTAGCACCACTGTATTTTTTTTGAAATGATGTTAATATCACTTATAAGAAAATGGTCATTAACTTGGCAGCTTATGTATAAAAAAACAGAGGGTAGAAATGGCTTTTACAAAATACTTTCAGCAGTAGACAGTAGGTGTTGCTTCTTAAAATATGCTTTTCACATTTCAGTGGCAATAAATGTCAGAGGAGAGAGAAGAAATGGCCGTTATGTCAGAAAATATGCCCATTTTAGAGGTGAAAGAACAAATTGAGACTTCTTAAACAGAGGAGTAAAGCAGAAGGTAGAATTTCTGCTAATAGGGGCTTTCAAAAAGAGATGAGTTTGGCCATACGGACTGCACCATCCCAGTAGAGCTGAACAGATACAGACCCAGCGAGGCTGCGTTTCTCTGCTCTGCAATGTATGTGGTGCTGTGGTGAGGTTAAGCTACTGTGTCACCTCAAACATCAGTTAGGCCAGTAATGCAGAGCTGTGCATGAGAAGACCCTGTGCTGCAGTTTTACCCTGGGTGCCTCCATCTGCTGTGTGGGATGAGAGAACATTGGGCTACATCTGCAATTCCTGTGGCACAGTTAGAGCAGGTCTCTAAAGTTAATGATCAGTGCTGGTGACCCAATATCCAAGTCAACAGGGTTTAAGGGAGGGAGGATTATTTAAGACTAGCTCTAGTGTAGTCACACGGATTAGATGTCCACTAGCATTTGAAAAGCATTTTTTTAGTTAATTTAATTCCAGAGAATTCAGTTGTGCACTGTGGAATAGGTCTGAAGTGCTTACCAAAGCGGGGTAAGGCAGAACGGCAAAGGGAGATTCACCTCCTGTTCTAAACTAAAACCAATGTAAAAGTACCGAGAGGAAAGCTAGACTTAGTCACCCCATGGGTAAATTCCCAGTTCTTCAGCATGGGGGTGGAAGAGTAGGGCTAATGGAGAGGTTGAATGACCATACAGGAAAAGGAATAACCATCTTCAGAACAGAACTTTAATAATGTCAATTCTTTAGGTTCAAATAGTACAAATATTGTATTTCTAAAGATCTGTATATCCAAAAGTTTGGGTTTGGTTTTTTGTTTATTATTCTGAGATTAGTTTATTCTGAGGAGGAAAAGTAAGTTGCATATGCAGTGGCACTTGTGGTGTTAGAAATATTGAATAATATTTCTGATGAGTGGTGGAATGAACTACTGCGTGTAGTGATGATGGGTGAACTAATTGAATTGTGAGTCATGCAGTCACAGGAACTAAGAGTTGGGAAAAGACCTGTTAAATCATCTAGTTGTCTCTGAAGAGACAAACTAAATGATCTAATAGGTTTTTAGCATTATTCATTTCTATGGTCCGTATCAAGTAAGTTCTGGCCCCAGCCCTACAAGCTGTGTGTGAAGAAAGAGCCGCAGTCTCTTGCAAAGGTTAATGAACACCGTGGGTGTCTACAGATGTACACGTTTTAGATTATACAGATCTGATGACATTTGTGTGGTCTTAATTCATACCTGTTTCTGAATTTTGCACGTTCAAGTAAAAACCAAACTTCCCACACTCTCAACAAAAGATTTTATTTTCTCGAATGCTGTCTATGCATGTGTCCACTGGATGTTTAAGGACCTTAGTCTTACTGGGAATCTCTGCGCAGTTTTCATTTAAATGTAAAAACATATATCAGAAAAGAAAAAGGCTTTGGTTGCTTAAATATCTCCATCCATAGTTCAGGCTTATAATCCACATAAAAGGCCTTTTTATTTAGGAATGCCAAACATCTCTATTTCCCACTGTAGCAGTGCTCAGCATCTTTTTGAAGCTGACGTCTGTGGTTTAAGTTAGTCCCATGTTTGTTTGGCTTTCCTTAAAAGCCTTACAATGTTAGACTTTGGTGTTAATCATTATATCCGTCTTGTTAAATATTTTATGTCTTGTCTCTGTTTACAAACAGAATGAGTTTTCTAAACTCTTCTCTGGTGTTTGTTGTTGGCCTTTTGTATGAAACTGGAAACCACAGTGCAAACAATAGCAATGTTCATTAGGACATATGTTTGCTTTTCATACTTCCAGCACAACCTGTCCTTTCATGGTAGCACTCTCAGATGTTCATATGTATGTGTGTGGCCTTTAGCTGTAGTTCTGTTTTTAATGAATGACCAAATCCTACCTTCAGATAGGTAGAGGAAGTTTGCTGTGTATGAGATACCTGCATAGATAATTTCCTCCGTTTAAAGATAAGTTTATAAATAGATTTTAAGTTAAAATAGCTTAAAACTGCGTTTTCTGGTAAATTTTAGTTATTTATACAGCAGAAAGCAAAAATATTTCTGCGCTCTGATCCTTCAGGCAATATGCTGGAAAAGTATGATATACTACAGCAATTTTAATTGCTGCAGGATGCTGATCCATCCTTGGAATTGAAGTGCAAGACTTTGTCATCACGTGTATTAAAGGGGCAAAGACAGGCTGAAAATCACAGCGGCACTAGGACAAAATTCTGTCCTAGCTGAAGTCAATGGCAAAACTCCCATGGAATTCCCTGGGGCAAGGATTTCACTCCATATATCTAACCAACAAGAGAAGTATTATACATGTTACTTATACTATGTATAAAGTTAAAACAGAAAGATTTTCAGTATCCATTTGACTTTTCATTGTTTATGCTGCAGATTCATTTTGATTCTCAAGTCCCATAAAGCTGAAATGGTACATAGGTTGTTTTCTCTTTAATGATCTGCTTACACGATCAGACTTGCGCGTGTGCCTGTCAGTGTTTCATTGAGTTTTTCATCTGTGAATTTGATTTTAGGATCAAGATTCCAAAGACGACAGCACTACAACTGAAAGACAGAATGTACTCAGTAGCATGATTTTTCATTTGAAATTCACTCCCACTTGACCCAGAGCTTGGCCACATTCAGAAAATTATGTAAGTCTCACTTCCCGATCCAGACTTCGTGCTAAGCTCTGTTCCCAGAATTCACTCTACTCTTAAGTTTTCCCTTCTCTGTCATGTAAAGTGGTATTTCTGGGCAGGTGGAGATTTCTGCTTCATATACTTTACTTTTACTTGCAATCTAAGCCATATAAAACACACTCAGGCCCTGTACATAGTAGGTTTTTGGTACCAGCTCAACTGCCTTAGTGCAAAATTGAGTCCCCTTATGCTCTTCACAGATGTGCTGTAAGGTTTAGCAGTGCATCTCACCTTAGTTTCAAAACAGCAACATCTAAACCAGTGGCTAAAAAGGCTGGATAAACATGGTTCCAAATATCACACCAAGGATTTCCATATAAATTCTTATAACAATACTTTTTAATATAGATTTCTTTACATGGCAATGGGGAACATTCTAAACCTAAGAAATTAACTGTCTAATTCCCACATACTGCTGAATATGTGTATCACCGAAGTGCTTGTACTTATGTTTTATGTAATGCATGATCTTACCTTGAAATACTTAATGTGGTAGGACCAGCATTTAAAATAACAAGTAAGCTCTTGGATAATAAATAATGATGACCTGCTAAGATGGCTACTGCTGTATCTACAACATACAGAGGTAAATACGAGGTCAATAAAAGTAACCTCACATAAAAATTACATTTATATTCTATAGAGATTTTTTCTTTCTTCATGTATGAAGAAAATACAGTACTGGTAAGTAGTGTAAAACCTGAATGCTTTCAAAAATAGGGGCATGTGATACAAAGGGATCTCCTGATCCATCAAATCTAGTCTGTTACTTTCACCAGCTGTCTTACACATGACTCCGTTCTTAGTTTACAGGGTTCATCTTAAACTTACTTTGTTTGAGGATCTTTATTTCTTTCCTCTACTGTCCTTGTTGAAATGTTCAGATACAAAGTGTTTGGGTGAGAAATAAAATCTCTGCCCTACTTGATATTTGCATGTATGGAACAATGAAATTCTTTTCAGTTTGAAACAGCAAATAAAGAATGTCAAATTAAATGTATAATTGCAATTGCTTATGAATTAAAGGAAACTCCCACTTTTAAAAACACCATAGTATTTATAATTTTAGTATACCTTTTTTGTCTGGGTTTTAGATGAGGTTTGTGAGCAGGAAGTTGTCCTTTCCTGCATTTGATTGTGATACTTTATCAACTTTATTACGAGATCCCAGGTAATAGAAGCTACATGATACTGTTCTCTTGGTCAATGCCTTTGTAAATTAGCACACAATCTAATGATACTTAATCTGTGTAGGAAAAGCAGGACTGTGTATATTACAAGTGGAGATTTTCAAGGCTGATTCCTTCAAATTATCATTGATAACTGATGTGACATTTTTGAGGATGAATATGACATTACAATGTTCATATGGAAACTTTAAGACCACAAATTACAGATATTTTATATTTAATGAGCATCTTATTCATGTCTAAGTACAATAATCCTGAATCTTTCCTGAATATCGTATTTCTCAAAGAATGCTACTATGCTTCAGCTCATTCTTGTAGGTTAAAAAGTGAGTAAATGATTTAACTAAGTTAAAATAAAAAATAAGTTCTCGTGCTCTTTTTCTAGTTTGAGTTTAATCTAATGTTAGTATTTGTGAAGCAGGTTGTTAAATTCTTAGTAGATTTTCAATATGTAAATCACAATTGACCCCTGACAATCTTCATAAAATATTACCTGTTAATTCATACATCAAGCTCTGTAATCTATGGATCCATATCTATGGATAGAACTTTGTCAATTAAAAACAAGTCACAGACAGAAGGAATACTTCATTACCTCTACTATGTTTTAATATTAAGAAGTTATCTACAGGCTAACTTTAGATATTTTATGGCATTTGCAGATATGTTCTTTTCAAAATAAAGAGGAAAATTTACCTTTATGGAAGATAGTGACAGATTTACCATTGAATTTGGAAAAGTTCAAAAAAGGTCTGAATATTTTATGTAAGATTTGAGCAGAATGGAGACAATTCTTACATATAGAGTACTCCTTGGCACAGTTTTGTCAGGAGCCAGCAAACACTCTCAAAAACTTCCTAGGCATGATTATAGACTCAACTTGGGTCAGGGACTGCTTTATAGTAGAAGGTCTGGATGCAGTCACCTTGTTTTGCAGAGTAAGAAAGTTTAATGATGAGGGTGCAACTGGATTCTAACAGTTGAGTGAAGGAGCAGAGGATAATCCCAGGTCCTGTTTAGCGCACGTGAAGCACAGATGTAGCCTCTAGGTGTGGATTTCTAAGAACCTGACTTCATTCCCACTGAAAAGGGTACACAGTGACTTTTCTAGATATCTCATTGGAAAAACTATGTTGTCACTTCCCTAATATAAAAGAAGGGTTATTAAAAGTAGGAACTGCTCACTCTCTCCTCTGCTTCTGCAGAGAGCACATCCTGTTAGAAGCGAGAAAGTAATTTCTGTTTTGTCAAAACAAATCAATTTGAAGCTTAGCTGACAGCTTGTCACTGCAATTTCCTTTCTTAAGTGGGATAATGCAGGGAACTGGATAAGGTAGGAGGAGCTTGAGGGTCGCAATCATTCAAATGGTCATAGTAGTTCATGGAAGTGATTCGTTTTCTTTCATGTGTTCTGTGTCAGGGTGATCTTTCAGCTGAAGAGGTCAGTGTGGTCTGATACTGAGCATTATCTGTTGATCTGAGCCCTCAAGCGTTTGCTTTGCATAATTCTTATCATTCCCCCCCCTCTAAGGATTACACAATCTGCAATACCTCTAAAAGGTCTTATCAGGAATCTTTTGTAGCAAAAATAGTCAAGCCTTAAAAGGCAAAAGTATAAGTAACTGACAAAATATAAAATTATTCAAGAACTATATACCACTGGGAGTACATAGCCAGCAAAATAAAAATCAGAATATAAATATGTATTGAATATAAGCGAGTTTATAAACAGAGTAGCTTTGGACTGGCTACCATGAGTAAACATCAGGGAAGAGGCAATTGCACAGACTTCACCATGGATTTTGCAATTGCACTGGGGACCTTAGGCATATACTTTAGTTGCTACCCTGCTCTGACATCCACAGTCTTCAAATAATGTATTTGGTGCTTCCTTAAACCATTCTTCACTGTAGTCACACCTTCAGCTGCAGTGTCAACATACATCAGAGAAAACATGCTGTGAATTCTCACAAAATATCTAGACCAAAGATCAAAGGATGTACTAGGTTCTTTGAGTTTCAGTATTCACAAATGTAAAAATGTGTACAAATGTGTAAAAAAAAAAAATTAAACATTAAAATAGTTGGATCCAAAGATTGTCTCAGTGGAAAATATTGTTTAGAAGATTTATGGTTTCCTTCATAGTCTTGGCATTTGGGGGACTTCTTGTCCCCCCCAAAAAACCAAAAAGAATCCAAAATAAAACAAAAAGCCCCACAAAAATGCATGTTTGGGAGCAATTACAACATTACTAAAACTGAAAATCAAACACAAGTGTGAAAAATGACTCTTCTCTACAATCCAGAAATCCACCTGCGTTTGTCCTTGGCTTTGATGCTCAGAGTGACACCAGGAAATTTCAGGACCAAAATATACTTAATGCACTGATACAGGTTTTGAAGTTGCATAAAACTTCACAACATAATGGGTTTTGAGGTTGCATAGGCTGTCGATTTCTCTCTTAAGCAAAGAAATCCTGCCTATTTTGCATTTTACATGTCAAACTGTCTTCATTATACCTTTTCTCAGTTCCTTTTAAGGAGACTAATGTTTTTTTCTCTTTACCAATGCCACATTAAACTTAACATTTATTTACTGCATTATTTGCCTTAGAATAAGAGTATTCACATAGGCACCTTTGAAATCACAGCTATGGAGACAGCGTAGTCCTGATAAATTTATTTTCATTTAGAGTTTGTATATATATTGAAAAACTAATTATCATTGGAATTGAATTGGAAATCTGATTTAAGTGCTAAATGAGGGGCAGGACAGTACTGTGATACCAATGGTTCTTCTAAGATCAGTTCATCTCACAAGGTTTCCACCTTCATGAACCGGGTTGAAATTGTGCCTCAAAGGCTTTGTTTCACCCTGCATAGGAAAAATTCCTACAGAATTAACCACAGGTGATACTTAGTACCATATATAGTGGCGACTGCCATTTTCTACCAGACTAAAAGCAAACTTGGCATGGGCAGATCCAACTGTACGTCTTTTATTTGCAGCTACTTGAGAATTGAAGAAGACTTGATAATTGGCATCTTTTAAGTATGCCTGCTCATCAGTATACTTTTAACATATATATGTATAACACAGATGTTGCGAGTATGCAAAATAAAGTCTCAGTATATAGTAAACTGATAGCTGCTTCTGAACTATAAATTTATCTTGTTTCATTTTTTCCCTCACAGGAGATGGTGAAACTTACTGTGTGCTAGGTAAGTCTCTTTGCCTAGATGGACTGAGGTCACGTTTTGTGAGTGATCTAACACCTGATAAACCAGTGACTTGAGAAAAGGGTCCTTGCAAACAAACCTGAAAGGATGTATTGATAATTTTCAAGAAAAAAAAAAAAAATTTTGCAGACAAGTTTCCCAAACAGGCCTACAGAAAATAGGCTAAAGGGTATTGATGCTAGTCTATGTGACTTCTCACATGAACCTTCCCTTGGAATCAATAAATAAAGTCAGAGTCATGGTAATTTCAGGGAGTAAATCAATAAGATTAGGAGATAACTAGTATACTTGGTCTAATGATAAAGCACAATAAATGGAGATTGTTCAATCTGCATAACAGCACCTTAAAACTTGGGAGACTGTCCCTTGAATTTGGTAAACACATGCACTGTAACTACTTGAGCTGAGTCACACTAGAAATCATGTGGATCTGGAAATAGAAAATCCTGAATTTATCTTGAAGATTTCTATGTTGCTACTGCCTGTAGAACATTACCATGCAATTAATGATGCTATTAATGCATTCATTACCTTCCTTGGCCTTGGTAACCACTAGTTTGCATTTTTGTTTTTCTGGGTCAGAGTTATAGATACTTTCTTTTATCATTTATTTTATTTGATTTGCTTACCAAGAGCACTGATCCAAGTCTCAGGCTGATAAATAAGTTCTATTAATTACAGTACAATATTGCTGTTTTGTCACAATTGGGTATCATGGAGCTAAAAAGTTTACACATTAATATCATGACCCTGTCCTTTTGTATATGGGTACTCCTTGCTTATGTAGTTTATTCTACTAATGCCCAATTTCTTGGCCTATATATTTAATTGCCAGTATTAATTCCAGAAGTCAGAATAATGAAAAGAACTGAATGAAATTACTTGATGTTACTGAAACCTAAGAAGGTTAGAGTCAGTGGATTAATGTTTTTTGGACAATGGAGATCATTAGGCAAAAAATAAGGGAGCAGCATTTTGTATCTAAAGTAATAATAACTATCTCTGTGCTGCCAACAGCCCTGTAGCAAGTGACAATGGATGCTTGTGGATGGCTGCTCTGATTGTGTAGTGCCCAAATGTCATGATCAGATACTTCTTCTCCCAGCGTCCCCAGATATATGGTGTTATTTCTTTTTGTGCAAACACAGAAAACCAATGCATGTCCACTGTATTTCTGAGTCCTTCTCTGAAGCAACAGATTTTTGTGATGAATTGTAGTGCACCACAGCTGTATAGCACAGGCACACATTCATTGCTCATAATCTACTCCTGCTTGTACCAGAAGAGCAACTTAGAAAAATAGTGACTGTGAGTAGAAGACTTCCATCAGCTCAACTGAAAATCTGGGTAAAGACAGGCAGAAGTCTGCATGCAATGTTCAGATGACAGCATTTCTGCCCCTCACCTTCAGTTGCTTGTGTCTCAGTACCTCACTAAATGTCAGACTACCTATATGCCTATCACATGACTGGAAAGACAACGTCAACCACCTCCAGTAAACAGCAGATAAAAGCTGGGTGCTACTGTGGGCACATTCTGCTGCTTCTGTGTGACCTGAGAGAAATGGAGGCAATAGAAGCAGACCATAATCTGTCTTCATCTAAACATGACAGTGACTATTGCTGCCTTCCACAGAACCTCTGCTGTCAGTGCAGCTTAAGAGAATAGCCCATCTATTTCTCTTATTTAGATTGCTTAAGGAGAAGAAAGCAAGCTGTACTTTTATGGAGGTTTCAATATGAGCAAGTTAATTAAGACATCATTCTGCCAGTATTAAGGCATCTTCATACTATATTAAAATTAGGGAACAATCATGAGCCAATTAATTATAAATTTAGATAGGAGAGTGTTAGTGGTAACTGACATTATTTTGATAGCATACTAGGTCCTGGAAAACCAAATTACAAACATTCACACAGGACTGAAAATATAAGGGGGAACAAATACAATGGGATCAAATATGCAGAAAGGCGGAACTCACAGGAGTGAGCTTAACTGAGAGGTTAGTGAAGAAAGGTTATAAGAAAAGTAAAAGACATAAGGAAAAAACCATTATTGGAAGACCTACAGAAAATTGTAGAAGTTTTAACTATATCAGGAATAAAAGGATGTCTGTTAATGGGTTTTGCCTGTATCTAGCAATGTGAAAATATGCTTCCAGTAATCATGCAGAATAGGCAGAAGTCTTATAAAAGTATTGTTATTTTCATTTTGGGAAAGTGTATTAGGTAACTCCACAGTAAGGTCATGCCCAAATATTTTCCACTGCAACAGTAACTAATGAAGATATTAGATGTCAGACATTATAATGTATACTTTAAAATAAGCATATAGGGATAATGTGGGTCCAGAATATGTTTTGGCTGGTTATTTATTTTTTAAAGCTGCCAGAGGAGGCCTCTGTACTTTTACTACTGATTTTAATAAGCCTTCAGATACTTCTTAAGGACTGGAAGAAAGCTAGCATTGTGTCAACAAGTGCCTATCATTTGTGTAGACTGTAGCAAGGTTTCAGAAGAGCGTTTCATAGCATCTTGAAAGCAAACTGAGGAGATGTGCACTGGGTGAGGTGGGAGTAGAGTAGCCTGGAAGACTTGGCCAGACTGCAGTGCTTCAGAGAGTAACAGTCAGTGGTTAGAAGTCTAACTTATAGTTGGTTACTAGTGACTTTCCTTGGGTTTCAATCCCTGGCTTGAAACTGTTCAATGCCTTTCTCAACCTGGATGACTGAACAGAAGACACTCTTAGCAAGTACATGGGTAACAAATAGGGGTGGAGTGATAGATATGCTAGAAGGCAGAGCTGCTGCTAAGAAGGACTTTGACAAGCTAGAGAAGTAGGCTAACAGGAACCTTTTGAAGTTCCACAAAGCTACTAAGTACAGGGTCTTATATCTGGAGAAGAATAAGAACAGAACAGACTGGGGACTGACTTGATAAAAATCAGCCTTGCAGAATGAGAACTAGTAGACAAGCTGAACATGTGACAGCATATGCCCCTCCAGCTATGAAGGCCTACCTTATCAGAAGCTGTATTAGCAAGAGAGTAGCTAGAAGGTCCAGGGAAGTGATTATTCCTCTATACTGAGCACTCTCAAAACTGCATCTGGTATACTGTGTCCAGTCCTGAGATGCTAAAGTAGAAGAAAAACACTGGCAAACTGGAGAGAGTCTGAAGGAGAGCTGGCAAGATGGTTAGGGGTCTGGAGCACACGGCATGAGTTGAGATAGTTGAGTTTATTTCAGCTTTAGGAAAAGAGAGCTATAGAGGGACCTTGTTGCTGTCTCCAGCTACCTTATAGGTACACCTTTGAGAAAATGGAGCTTCTCAGGGATGAACAGTAGAAGACTAAGGGAGATAAAGTGCAACAAGGGAAATTCCAGTTAGATACTAAAAAGAAAGTCTTTCATAGGGGAGCTGATCGAATGAGGGCATAGGTTTCTATGGCAACCATAGAAACGTTGTGGAATCTCCATCCTCAGAGATTATTCAAAAGTCAGCTTGGACACAGCCCTAAGCAACTTGATCTAACTTTGAAGTCAGCTCTGTTTTCAGAAGTAGTTGGACCAGATGGCCTTCTGAGATCCCTGCCAGCCTAATTTCCTGTATGATTCTATGATCTAACCAGTAAAGGGGATCAACCATTCAATGCTCAACTTCCATAATTTATGGACTTTCTTGTACACAGTTTGGATAATAGGATTCTGTTACTTCCACAAAAAAGATGGAAGGTATGTAAGATATTGATTTACAATTGTTAAAATAATTTAACTTCTTTGTGAGAAAAAAAAAACAAACAACTACACAAATAATATAGAATCCTTCAAAATATGAAGGAAATGTAAAGTTAATGGCACAAATTTACATAACATTTCTTCTAAGTTCATATCAGATACAAGAAGGAAATATCGTGTATTTTATGGTCCAGGTTTGAAAGATGCAGCTTTTGAAAATATTCTTCAGCTGTCTCTACTGGATGCTTTTAAATTCCTGTAATGTTACAGAAATGCCTCTGTGTTCTGAAATCATTCTGAAAATACTTCCTTTCACAGCAAAAGGATATAGTTCAGTCTTGAAAATACTTTCTCGACTTAAGTAGCAGTATTGCTATCATCATTGTCATTCACGTTGGTGATGTTTAACTAAAATATCCAAGGTAGCATATTTACAGTGTATCTTTACTAAACCTGTTACATGCTTCAGGCACCAGTTGTTCTTAACTGCCAGTTCCATGTCGGAATTATAAACAATGGCCTGTCATAGGAATTGGTTCTTGAAAAGGAGGTGATTTGCTTTTGGCCCTTTCCGGTAGTAATCTCTTGCCTGATCCTTTGGTAGGTTGGAGCCAGGGCTTTGTTACGCTCTTTTTTTCTGTTTATTTCCTTCACACTTAAGGATGAAAGAAATGAGCATGTGGTGATCTGTGTGTACTGCTAGAAAACCGGTAGCGGGGCAGAAACAAAACTGAAATCCAGTTAGGCCCTATCACAGTCACACATCAGCACATATCTGAGCCATGAAACTGTACTGGGCGGAACCACCACTATCACCAGCTGTGGTAAGAAATTAAAAGGAAGCTATTCTTTGGAAGTAGAAAGACTTCAGTACCAATTACCTGGAGCCTATGATGGTCTTGCAGGTGATTAACAAGCAGCACAGTGATAACTCTGAAAACTGAAAAATAGGCACAGTAATAATGAGATTTTAATAAATGTCTATTGTTTCCTGGTAACACTAAGACCATTATCTGAGATTGGAACATAAGTCAGTTATTTTTCTATACTGTCATCATCAGCAGTGTGTGTAATTAAACAGTTGTTGATGAGTCTATACTTGCTCACTTGGTTATCTTGTTTTTCTGGCTAGATTTTGTAATTCCTTCTGTGAATTCTTTTTTCTCTTCATAGTTTTGTCATCCAGTGGAGAATGAGGTGAGAGGAGTACGTATGATCTCTAGTTAACATTAGAACAATGAAACTGTCCTAGATATAATAGTTCAGATTTGGTTTCATTAAAGAACCACAGTGCTGTCTCCTGGTATTTCCTATCTACTGTATGGACTTGGGGGAGCTCAGATAGGTTAGACTCCATACATGCAAGTACAGTATAGTAGCTTCTTAGCCAAAACCAGCTTTGAGAAGCACCCTTGCAAATTTTTTCCACTGCAAGACCTGTGTGATATTTGTACAGGGAGCAGGAGTCTTATCAATAGTGCTGACTCTACCACTGTTTATCAGGATTGTGCCTGTGGGTTAAAACTGGTGTCAGTGAGTGAATGAACTCAAGCCTGAAACCAGTGCCTGCCTGTACCTCCTGTTTACGCCAGTCCTTATCAGAGAAGTTATAAAGAAGCTGTTCTACCTGAACCCATTTGGATTATAAAGAAGCAACAAGAAATGCTTTAATTATCAAGATCCCAGATACCTGGACTTTGCACATAACAAGTCTCTGTTGGCTGCAACCTTTGCACAGCACAATAAATATGTCTGCTGCGTGGCAGTGAGCTCATTGAGTTAGTAACAGAAAAACAGAGGAAGGGTTTGAAGTTAGTCATCTAAAAATACTCTTGAATGCAGACAGAACCACTGCTTTACAGCAAATGTATGCTTTAATTATTTGAATAAAGGAATTACCTCAATAGAGGAAAAAGGTCTTTGTCTTTCAGTACTGTCAATTAATCATAGTTTTATAGCTATATCGGAATTTTACTCAGACATGGGAGTCAGATATAAACAAACAAAAATAAGTAACTTTTGGCTAGAAAAACAATTTAATATGTGCCAACTCTAATGCTAGATGTGCACTGATACACTTTTTGGAAAACTAAAACAAGGTAAATAATTCAAATTGTATTGTATCTGTTTTTATGTAAACTTCCCTCCCTGGGAAAAACAGATAAAATAAGCATGATATTTCATAAAATTCCCCTTTGTGTTTTTCAGTCAAGTAATTGGACCTATAGTTATAGTGTTAGGAGTTGGAATTTTTAAGGTAACTAAGCCTGAAAGAGCATTTCTTAAAACATCCAGCCAGTGAAGTACGAGTGATATAAATGGGATTGCTTGAAGTAGTAGCATCACTGGAAAATATAAACTGGTATTGCCATTAGGTGCCTTTACGTATCACAAGATTCTTAAATGCTTATGGAAAGCGTGCTCTAGCCATAATTGTACTGTTTTAGTTTTTCTAGATTAGAAAAACAAATGCAAGCTCTTCAAAATAGTTGGGGTTTTTTTCTTTAAAAAAGCAATCCAGGTGTAAATTTCAGAAATATTAATATTTTGTTAATTCCCAGTGTTCAGACTTACCTGGTTATTTTGAACATATATGTTTTACAGGGAGATAGTGTATAATACTGTGCATGGAAGTGCATTGGACTAATGCAAAGCCTGAATTTCATCCAAAGGGCAAGGTAAAAAAGACCTTTGGGCAACATGAAATTCAATGCAGTTAGTATTTTAGGCAAAAAATATAAATCTTATTTGTGCATCTAGGGATTTGTGGGTGCTTATTATTGTAGTGAAAACTTAATTTGGTGCCAAAATGTGTTATGTTCTCTGAAGCATCACCTTCTTGTCTTCTTAGTGCTGCTCTCTCCCTTAAGGCTGTTTATGATTTACCAACACGGCATTTCCATGTCAGCTCCTTTGGGAGGTCAGTTCAATCAGTGAGTCTCTCAGTACCTCTAACACATTTATTTCAACACAAAGTACAGCAGCTACTGACAGTTTCATCCAAAAGTACAGCTGAAAGAAGCATCAGGTTTGTGTGTCTAGGGAGTTAAACCAATTGTCCAGGAAATGGAAGCCAGGGTTCTCCAGGGTTTCTTCGTGGTCCGTGCATGTCCTATCTGACTTTGCTCAGCTTTCAGGTGACTGCTCTATCTCTTAGCTGATAGACAAAAATGCAGTGTGAACCAATGACCACTCCTCTTACTTGATATTTTAATAAGTAAATGTGAAGAACATTTTATTTTTACTGTTACTCAGATATTTTGTCAGTGTAGCATATCACAGCATTTCATGCTCAGTCAAAATTCCTGCCTAGATAAGAAGTTCTGAGCAAGCAAAGACTACAAGGCTAAGCTCTCTTCCTTACAAAAAGAACATTGACATACTAACACAATCTTTTTAATTTCTGGGGAGATGATAATAATAATGTTAACGTACTG
This sequence comes from Coracias cyanogaster, assembly GCA_033124195.1. NCBI lineage: Eukaryota > Metazoa > Chordata > Aves > Coraciiformes > Coraciidae > Coracias > Coracias cyanogaster. Next base: position 35,919 of record JAVSBS010009740.1, read on the forward strand.
ATTCCTTGGATTAACCTCAGTTTAAAATGCCACTTTCCAATAAATAATGCTTAATCTTACAAGTTCTTTACTGGAAGAGACACTGTAATCCTTTTGCTTTCTGAAGTACTCAAAATAAAAGCAAAGAAAATTAAAAAGAAGCGACCAAATCATTGAACAGTTGAGGAAGCAAAGAAACAGCTAAACTTTCCCAGGACAGCTGACAGTGTTGCAGGGGTAAGAGGAGATACAAGACACTCATTTAGGTTATTATTCTAGCTACCTGTATTATGAGGAAGAGAGAGGGGAATGAGAAGTAGGTTGTGATGCAGGTAGGTACTTTTAAAAGGAATGAATCATTTCAGATGATCTGAAGATGCAGCTACATTCACTTCTTAATCTGGGTCCAGCACATGCTCCAAAAGCAAACCTCCCACTTACTCTGCTTTGATTCACCTCATGAAACTGTCTTGGAGGGCACAAACGGAATTATTTTCCAACGAGTTTAATCCAGGTGTGCACCTTAAGCTCTCCAGTCCTAACTTGTATTGTTTAAGAGACCAGATCAAACCTAGCCCAGAAAATGCACATACTATGATTACTAGGTCCTCAAAATGAGCAGTTTTGCTCTGCATGTCCTCTCCTTTTGGTCTGCAGTACTTACTGGTGAAGGTATAGCATGATTAATGCCCAGGAAGAGAGTACATCTTTCTATTGACTAGAGGTGAATCTGAAAAGATTTTCCAGGTCAGTGCCTGAGAACAGGTAGCTGAATAAGATCAGTGAATGACATTATTTTTTTTCTAGTTTGGCCATTAGCCACCACATAAGTGTCCTGATTTGAGTTAGTTTTGAGCCCTGGCCCTAAACCTTGACATTAAGCCTACAACTTCTTATTGTCAATGTGTGGCTAAGACAAAGTTCAGCTCCAAAAGAGTACTAGAGTTAGGAATTGTTTTAAAATTAAGTTGTTTCCTTCCTCAGCATTTATTATGCACTTACAAGATTGTTTTCCTGGTAGGAATGTGTTGACCATTTGTTACCATTTCCATGATTTCCTCAGAATCCATTCTTCCTGAGTCACTGGAGAGAGCAATAAGCAGTATTGAGCTCTCCTATGCTTTTCATGTGAATCCCCAGAGAAAGATTGATCAGCAGACAAGTTACACAGAAGAGAATGCAAAAGTGGACAAAATGTGCCAGCTCAAAATAATAACCTTATATGATAAGATAGGAGACCAGTGCTAGCTAAGTGCTGGCAGTGGGGCAAAGTAGAGAAGAGCAAGCTCTGTAAGAGACACTTGAAGCAATGTCAGAAAAGACTGACAAGAAAGGCAATTTTTAATGGAATTTTAAAATATGTGAGAGTTTCTGTAATCAGAATACCCTGTTACTTAGAAAAAGAAAGCTGAAATACATAGACAGAGCTTTGGACTATACTGGTAGTCCAAAAAGGTTAGAACTTATGCAGCTTTGAGAAGCCGTAGGTGTAAAGTGCAAACAGATCATAAGTATTGTAACCAAATGCTGGTCCATTTCAGAAATCCATTACCAAAATACTTTATTTATTAAAATTAAAATAAATAAAAATGAAATATTAGTGTTCAGCTTTCTGCTCAGATTTAAGCTCAGTTTATTCTGGCTTCAGAAGTTATTGCATGTCAGCTAAACTGATCTAGCTGTCAACATATATATGCTTAACCCTAAGGAGATGTGAACTTAACCTGACACTGAGTTTCATTTGCTGCAAGCTAGGAGTGAGCACATGGAGAATTACTCTGCTAGCTTGGCTGTTCAACTAAACCTTCGTTCTATTCCTAGTGGATAGGCAGTCAACCATATTAAAAAAAAATGCAGCAAGGTACCTTGAATATTGTTATTTCTTTTCTTTGGGGTAATAGGGATTGATATGTTTTCTAACTCACTGTAGAGCAGTGGGAATGATTCATGACCTAAATTATACTGAGCTGCAAAACCCAAGATTTTGAACCATGAAATCTAGTTCTGCAGTTTAACAAACAATACTTCCTTACACCTCTTTGTAGATTAATAGAGTGACACTTACTGGCATTCAGAGAACCAAATGGTTAATGGTGAGGATAGCAAAATAACCTTTGTAGAAACAGCAGCCACCAAATAAATGTTTAACTAAAATAAATTTGCCCTAGATTTCTTTGGCAAAATAACCAGGACACTGAAAAGTACATAGAAGTTTTCCCAGCACTTGTCATTCCCTTTTCATGGAAAACAATGGCTTAAAATTAAAGAATAAAGAACATCATTCTCAAAATACTTTCTATTGGAATTTGCTTGAGAAATTATTCTTAAATCTGTGGAGGATTTTCTAGAATAAGTCTTTAAAAGGCTTTTTAAAAGCTCATAAAATACATTATGAATCTCAGTTGAAAGACCTGAGTTCACTGGTTTTCCCCTCTTTTTTTTTATGATGCATGTTTCACTATAAATATTTGTGGCTTTCATGTAGTGTTGGAAGGAAGCCGAACTACAGACCCACCACTGGGAGGGTGCATGGCCCACGGCACAGGACTGCTTTTAGCAAGAGGGATCCTAGCAGAGCTGTGAACCCAGTGGGACTGACGCTAACTTTGGGCCAAAAACTTTGTATTTCATTAGCCTTTACATGCTGTCACCCATTCTGTGATCAGTTTGAGAGTCTCAATCTGAGCATGTTCTGTGCCAGCCCTTGTCCAAATCAGAGATCTATGAGCGTGCTGATAATATAAAGACAGAGCAACCAGGATTTTTTAGCTTAACCTCTTTCCTTAGCAGATTTTTTATATGGGTGAGTATTGAAGGCTTCCAGGACTGCAAGGTTTCTGAAGAGCCTGATTAGGGTGAGCTCTATTCCTCTCTGTGAGCAAAACCTCAAAGGGTGAAATCCTGGCTCTCTTGTAGTTGATGGCAAAACTCCCATTGACTTCAATGGGGATAGGATTTCTTCCAAAGTGTGCAGAGTATTCCTAAGTCAAAATGTAAGCACACCGGCTTATTAATAAATGCAGAATAACACAGCAAGCCAAAGGCAGTATAAATACTCAGACAGAGTGTGATTCAGTTTAAATGCCAATAGCAGACTTACTTTTGGATCTGTGAAGGATCCAGATGCCACAGCTAAGGTCTCTCACGTTCAGACATCTGGATTCACTGATCGCTATTCAAAAGGAAATAATTAATAAAGAAAAAGTGGCAGAGTGGTGCTATATATCTAATGGCACAGAACTTTACAGTGATTATGAGCTATTTTTTAATGTTTAAGTAAGTGAGAGCTGGACTCTTTTTGTACAGTCCTTATTCCACCTTTTTCCAAGAGAAAGTGAAAAATAACAACTGGAGTTAACAGACTGCATGTGAAAGTGACAGGAAATTTTGAAATTGCAATTTTAAAATGAAAGAAAGTGAAGACTGTAATTAAATTGCTTTCCATCTTTAGCTGTCTTTACACATTAGCTGGTGTTTGTGTATATGTTTGAGTTAGAGATGAGCATCCCACTATTACTACTTTCTAAAAAAGACCAAGTAATACATGTTTTGTAGATTTGATTTAGCATGGGGACATCTTTCCTGTGTGCAGTGTAACTGTGGCTGAGTGCAGTGGGCTATTCATTTTCTCTGTGCTGCAACAGAACACCTCAGCTAATTAACTTGATGCAAATGAGAAACTTGTCTTATGAAATAGTTGAATTGGCATGTTATTTTTCATTGTCTCTTATCAAAGAGGAGTCTTGAAATAATTCTTCCTACCTGTAAGGGCCACGGAAAAGATGCTTCATGCCTTGAGATAGGTCTTTTATGTAAGTTGTTTTATTTGCTTTTTTTAATCCTATCTTTGTAGGACTGGTGACCCTAACCAGGGGTTGCAGCAACAACCTTTTAACAAAAGTCCGTTAAGTCTGTGAAGTAATCACTTTTTGTCTAATCATTTCCAGTGCCATGTCTTGTACTGAAAGCATTTACTAATCACAGAGGGAGGTACACAGTAAAAAAATTTTCTTTGCATTTATTACTACATGATTTTCAGTTTAAGAAAACTTTTTCCCAGGTTGTACGATCGTAAGACCTATCATAAGTATGTATTAGACTGGCACTTGAAATTCACACGTCTGCTTGTGACACTGAGCTTGGAGCAGTATTCAGTTCTATACTATAGGTATCAAACATGAGCAAATGGTGTTATGTTAAGAGCTGGAAACTTTACACATGAACTGAGTAGTTGTTTACAGTGAATTCGTTGTCCTTGATACAAGCAGTGCAATTTCCCTTACGCTGCTTTCCTGAAGGAATGGTTAAAGGATCCTATTTCAGATTATAAAAGGCAATTTATATTTTATTCAATCTCCCACATAGTAAAACTTTTATTAGTGGTTTAGAAAGAACTGGGAATGGTGACATAAACATAGAAAGTATATATGAAAACAACTTAGATATCTCTGGGGCAGTAACTTAATCTCATAGTCCATCACTTTTCTTATAAGGAAGAGAAGTAATAAAAGTTTAGACCATGTAAGAACACCCAAAGGGTGAAATGCAGCTCGGTTTATGTAACTGTAAACATAAAATCATTAGGCATCTCTTTTAAGCGACTCATCAAAGTTAGACTAGGTTAGATGCACAAAGTTACATGAAATAATTCTTAGATAATTAAGGTATTTATTACTGCATTTAATTTCAGCAAGACTTAAGACCTGAGGGGTGTATTGTAAAAATTCTTAGACACCAATATGAGAAAATAAGCATTTTCTGAGATTTTATAAAATCTCTTTATACTTTGGAATTCTGGAAAGTGCTATACTTGGTGTGTAGCATTAAAATCAGAACCAGTTGTCCAAGATATCTTAATATTCAGTGGAAAGGAGTAGGCATGTTTAGTAACAAGTAACCTGCTCTATTTTAGATTTAACTTTAGAAGGAGAAGAGTTCTGTCTAGAGGTCCCTTTTTCTCCCAATAGGTATGGGAGGAATCTAGGTTCTAGAAATACATCTATTTATATTAGAAAAATTTGGTCAGGTTAACATAGATGGCCAATTTGAGATTCTAGATATAAATTAGATTAAAATAATCCAACTTTAATCCCATACCTGTAGATAACTAAATGCCATTAAAATGTTGCCTCAGGATGGAGATTAAGAGAAAACAAAACCAACAGCAAAGTGGAGATATTTCAGCATGAAGCATCTTGCTATGATGTGAAATCTTCTGGTGTAGGGTGTTCCTCTACAAGCCTAGGAAGTTTCAAGTAGTTGAAAGTTGAAAAGTAAAATACTCACACTTTAGTGGGAAACTATTTTCCCAGGTTAAACAGGAGCAGACTTCATAGACAAGGACAAAGTTTACTATGTAGTGCACAACTAAATGTTTTTTGGAGTGAGGTGGGTAAATCTGTAATTCCCCACGGAATTTTTTCTATGCATCACTTCTTTTTCTACTCTACACTGTGATTAGAGCATCTACATAGTTTGTTGGAAACAAACTTTCAAGTCCTTTCTCTGCATATAAAAGGATTTTAAAAATCATACAAGGAACCAGCAGGTTTATACAGCACATCTATTTTAATCCTTTCAAGACCACAAGGACTCATGGCACTGAGGAAACTAAGGAAGTATATACTTTAAAAATGAGAAAAGAATAAAAAAGCAAGCAAAAAGAGTGGAAATTTTGATATAACATGGCTTGCAAACCTTATCCTAATGGAAGAGGTGTGGTACAGAAATCTTACCTAAGTTTTACTGAGTTGAGCACGTAAGAGTACTTTGGCTTCATGTCTGGTTATTTCACCATGAGCCCAGTGCAACATTCCTACTCATGCATACTTCTAAAAAACAGGCTATAATCTTCTGTGAGTCTTTGTGTACTTGCCCTCCTTTTTCAGGCTGCTGAACACCATTTCCTCAAATGACTATTTGCTTTCTCCTCAGCTCTGGAAATGTCATCTGCTATCTTCAGCTGGGCCACCAAACAAAGAATCAGCATGGAAGCAGTGGTCACGTGTGTTGGCTTTTATTTCTCTATGTCTTTAGGTTACGCTTTTATCAAATGACGAATCTGTAGTTCAGAAAGCAAACCATGTCCAGAGACTTCAGTAATGCTTGCAGTGCGTTTGACAAAAGTTATTATAGGAAGATCCATAATAAGGCGTTTAGTTATCCAGGTTTTTTAGGACACAAAACATTCTTGTCTACTTCCATGGAACATACTGGTGATGCCATATAAGGGTGACAAGATCGTGTCAGCTGTAATGGAGCTTGCCCTGATATCCCTTGAAGTTCTTTCCATCAGGTCTGGCTATTTTTTATCTAGTAAAATAGATGCTGTCAATCAACTATATCATGGCAAACTCTCTCATATCAAAATATTATTTAGTTTCTTTTTTAATGCCTTCATTATCTGTTAGGTTAACAAGTTTATGCTGAGTTTCTTTACTTTGATCTTTCTTCTTTTTATCCCATGCACTTTGCTCCTTGACCCCTTCCTTGGTTAGACTGAGCTTGGCTTGACATATATCCATGTAGTAAGGACTGCAGTTCATGGAGATGATCTTGAACTTGGTAATACAGGTTCTGCTCTCAGGCAGAGCCATATCAGGGCTCAGTGCAACTTTGCTGCCCAATCATTCACCCAGCTTCTAAGGTGGGTTTTGCTGCTTTCTCTTGGCTTTGTTATCATGACTGATAACAATCTGAAAGTGCCCTTCCTTCTATTTTACTGTTAAACCCCGAAATTGATACTTGTATTCCAGCAAGACACTACAAAATTATCTTAGCAGCTTTACAGATGCAGAAATAATTGATGCTCTGCATTTTTTTAATGCCTATAATTGCAGAAATACGTTGTACTAAAATAAATACAAATTCAAAAAGCATTTTTGATGGCTGTGCATACTTTCTTGGAGATATTCCATGGAAGCAGCTACTGTTGTATTGAAGAAGCAATTGTTCTGAGCCTGTGCCTCTCTCCAGGGTTTCACAGGAATTCCCAGTCAATATAAGGTGCACATTTCACATGCAGTGAAATGGTATGTCAAGAATTATTACCTTTAAGCAATTTCAGATACTTGAGGAAATTTCACCGTTGTGGCCATGAACTCTGAGAACTAATTTATGCCACAGTTTTCCAGATACATTAGTGAATACGAAGGACCTCACTAGTGCCTTTAAAAATCCACCACAAAACCAGAATGAAAGGTACAATGGAGTGGCAAAAAAGATATTAGTCTAATAAGGCCAAATGTTTTTAAGAAGTTAGGTTCTCAAGTTGTATTTAATATTGGAAACTAGTAGCCTGATTTTCATGGCCACTAACATTTTAACCAGCTCTTTAAAATTTAATGGAGGCTACTAGATTCTGAAAAAATCTCCGTGGTGTTTATTTTAGTTAGTTAAATATGCACTCATATTTAGCATAGTTAGCAGTCTCATTTTAATTATTGCCATTTTTCAAAATCTTGGCTCAGATCTTTTACATCATTAACTTTTATGATTCTGTGTATATCAAACATCGATAAATACAACCATAAATTTTTCACTGTTGAATTTATACCTGTGCTAGTGAAATACAAAGTACATGTTGTCTGCTCATATCACTTGGAAATTATTCCTTGGCAGACATGTATAGCTAACCGTAAGCCAATGAAAAGAAATCCTTAAAATATTCATAAGAATTATCATTGCTAATGACAGCATAATAGATTAATAGAATCCTCCTGAAAATATGAGAATATTTGCTACTTTCTACCAGTGAAGTGTCAAAATTCATTTACAACATTAAGTGCTTTATGAAGCTATTTGCATGGCCATCCCATTGCTTGAATTATAACAAAAAGATAAATTAAAGTTCAAAGAAAGTTTGGTGAGTTCTCTGTCATTCAGCAGTTCATTGAAATGCCTCCTATTCCTCATAATTCTTTTTTTTTTTGCCACAGGATGGTACAAATTATCATGCGCATTCTAATAAGCCGCAATCGAAAAGCTTGGTTTTCTTAATAAAAAGCCCAACTGTAGGAAAAATTTTTTACAAGCATTTTGAGAGAAAATCCCATGAAGGACAAAATGGGACCTGGCAAGATGTGACTGTAAATAGAGGTGGCTAACCCTCCTGCTAAAGAAAGTTGGGGTGATGCATTGTTGGCTTCTTACAGTGTTGAAGTGTGAACGACTTTCCTTAAATCCTGTCCACCACTTACTCCAGACTGTTACATTGTTTAGAGGAAATTATTTTAAACATCATTCATCTACATTAATTAATACTGGGGAGTGTTCAATAAAAACAGTATTTTATATAGGCAGAGTTCTTGGGAGCAGGCTGACTAACTTGGGTTTATCAAATAGTTTAGCAGAACAACATTGTCACACTAAACTAGATACCTCCTTGAAAACTGATGTTTTCTACCAGTTCCAGTCACTGTGGAAAAACAGGGGTGTTTAAATATTCTTTTGCATTATAAAAGCATGGAATTTTTGTCTGAGGTGCAGTGAGGCCAATTGCTTTAGCCAATGCAAAATTTGAGTAATGTTTTAAAGGGAAAGAATCTATCCAAGACTGTATCCAACTGTAAAGCAGTTGTGCTGGCAGAACTCCCAGATTTATTGCAATGATTGCATGCATTTTTGCATATATTGGTAGCCCTATGTACATCATTACTTGCAGAGATTATGGAATCCATATGCAAAGAGGTAATACCCCTTAGACACCTAATTTCCATTGACAAATGATTCTTGGTGCCTTTGAAAATCTTGCTTTTTGTCTTCCTCTCTGTTTATGCATTCCCTGACATAATTATGCATCTAATAAGAAAACATTAAAAGTGCAATACTGAGCCTGAGTATTTCAATGTCATAGCAGTTTAATAATCTGTGGTTTTCTGCATAGTTGTCACCCTTTGCCACTAGACACAGTTCTTATTGTAGAAACAACATTCCTGAAATTTTTGGTGTAGATTGTTAGGGGGATTTTTTTGTCTTTTTGTGTTTTAAGAACCCATTAGTGTTTGAGGAAAAATACCATCTGATGTTGCAATGAGGGGCTTTACCTTTCAGGGTAATGTTTAACCTTAGGTGTAAATGTACTCAAACAAAGAAGTTTTTCTATAAGAACTCTGTAGATTTAGCCTACTAATCTTGTCAAAGAAGTAACCACTGTATATTTTCATTGTTCTCTTAATTTAGTTCCGCTTAGTAAAGTTCTGCATCATTTCTGAAGCATAAAATTGGAAAGAACTATTGAAATCCTTAAGATCAGAGCCCTGCCTGCTATCACAAGAAACTGTGTTTTCTTGTGCTAGTCATAAATGTATTAAACTAGGTTCTAAAAATGTTTAGTTTGAGCCCTTTAGATGCCACTGTTCTTCTGCGAAGGCTCATAGGCTGATGCATAATTTCCAGTCTTCAGCCTCGATGTATGTTTCACTGCTTTGTTTTGGGCCTGTAACAACATCAACCTTAAGCTTTTATGGCTCTTCTCTCTTCCTGTGGATTTACAAGGATCAGTCATAGCCCTCTCAGGCTTCTGGGACAGAAGTGTCAGACTGCTTTGTCTTGAAAAAACATTTTTTTGTTTTTTTTTTTTTTAATATTGATTTGGATAGTCCATCCATTCCCATCTTGTTTGAATTTATGCTTGCTGAATGTGTAACAAGAAGCACTTAGAATGTTCTACATGAACTCCTGGCAGTACCAGGGAAAATAATCAGCAATTACTCTGATATTCTAATGAGTAATAGGTAATACATTCATATCACTAGTACAAATAATTTAACTGACAAAGCCTAAGATGGCAACTGCTCTCCACTTACATCTCAACTCTTCACCAGTTATCCTGCTCATAAACTATATATATCAATCCTTCTCTTCCTCTCTTTTTTTCCCCAGTACGCAAGTTTCTGGCTTAAAGCACAAGTTCCTCCTGTCTGTTCTTAAATCAATGACCTTTCCCTTTGTACTACTGAAATTAATGCTATTCCTAACGTTCTAGTTCTTAAGATCATTTAGTGCATCCCTGGGTGATTTTCTAATCTCTCCTGTGTTGACTATAGGCTAGATCCGTGGAAAAAATACAGTAGAATTCTGTCAAATTTATAGGTTCACTATTATTGCTGAGTAGCTCACTATCTTTAATGGCATTGTCATTGCTAAGTACTTCTCTGTATCACTAGAAAATACCATAGCAATTCTGTTCCTACATGTGCCCCAAGCTTTAATAGTGAGAATTAAGGTTGATGTCAATTTAATTTTCAGACCGAGCTTGACAGTATCTATCAACTCCTTTCTCCCTATCCTTCTTTTGCTTTCTTTTATTTACAGAAGTCATACTTTCTCTCTAGAGTTTTGGCAGTTCTCCCTTAACCCTTCCAAGTTGTAACGTTTTTGCTGATCTGCTCCTTTTTCTTATTCATTATTAATGTTCTGCTTGTTTTAATAGTATTTTCTGACATAGTTATTTATTCAGTTACACTTGGAGCTTTTCCTTTCAATGTTTTTCCTCTTGTTTAAGATGGAAATTCCAAAGCGGTATTGCAATAAAGAAGGTACATTCTTCTTCCATGTACTTAAGATCATGCTCTTCATTGGAATTTTTCCTTGAGAACAGTTCTTTTCTCATAATTGTCAGTGGCTGAACATTTCTCATTTTCCTAGGAATACTAATCAATAATCTACCTGTTTTCTTTCCCCTATCAAATCTTTGGAAGAAAAAATCTCTGAAATTCCACTAGAAGAATCACTGGAAATAACCATCAGAATCATTGCTTTCCAGTGTACTTAAAAATGAAGAGAGTTTTTCAAGCTTCCTCAAATTAATATTCTTACTTTTGGCAAACATTGGATACTTTTGTTCACTGGATACCCTTTGATGACAAATATAATAGGTTTGCTGGCTTATTAAATATTTCTTGGTAATATGCTTCCCAGGTTTTTAACCTTGACCTCTCCTGGAGCTGAGAGGATTCACAGCATTTTTATCTCCTTGCCGTTCTTCAGTCCTCAGTCATAGAAGTCCATTTAATCTCGCAGTTCTTTGTATATTATCTTCATGTCTCCTTGGACTCTACTCTCCCAGGCTACACCTACACTAGTAAACTAAGCAGAACTATAGCAATTGGACCTTACTTTTTGTCACAACTAAATAGCACAGTCAGCAGCATGTTGTTAGACCAACCCAACATGTTATTTTCCCAAATAATGGCCAGGCACCACTTCAAACCAGGAACCAAAACACATATGGCATGTGAGTACCTTGTTTGGTGACATGAGAGAATTTAACTTGATGGACATGGACTGTGCCATGACCTTGGCCTCAGAGCCATAAAATGATCCTTGTCCCATTTCATTTTTCAGTATGAACAAACCCAATTTTCCTCATCACCCTTTCCCCCTGAAATTAGTTTCATTTGTGTTCTTTGCCAGATATTTTCTTTTTATATCTTTTTCTTATTCTCCTCTAGAGTAAACCCGTTTTTCAAATCAGTCTTTCTATAGTAAGGGGTGTCATAATTTCTCTCTACTATCTGCATTTCTGGGCATCTTTAGGTGTGTGAATGTTTGAGCAGCCCATTCACTCTACTAACTTCTCTGTTCCATCCCTGTTTGAACACCACCTTTCCACTGCTCGGACTTTTTTCCCGCTTATATTCTATTTTTTAAAATGCATAGCTTCATTCAGGTCCCCATCAAAAGATAATACACATTCTAGCTTTCTGGAGCTACTCTATCCTAACCATCATAATCTTCTCTCTCTGGATCATAACTTTAAAGAAAGAGGGAAAAATTATCATCTGAAGTAGCCCCTTTGTGGTTTATTTGACTGCTGGCCATTTGGTGTTTCAATCTAATCCTCCTGTGCTGGGGCTGAGTTAGATGTCCATCAGCAGTGATTAAAGGCAGAAAGCTTCCAGCACAGACTCAGATAAAAGCTGACAAGAAAATGTTAAGCCCACGTGCAATTTCATTTAATAATGATTTGTTACTAAATTGTAAAGTATGGGAAAATTTCAGACACTTACCCAACATAAACCTCATGTAGCTGAAATTCAACATTAGACTTTATATTAAACCCATGAAACTGAATAATAAAAATGCTAACATCTGAATTTCTAAGCACAACTTCCATTTCAAAGAATTGGAGAAGTTTTACATTCTCAGCTTTGCCCATTTTGAACTCTACCATTGCTCACCCAGGAATCTGCTTTTACACTCTACATTCTTCCTTAATCTACATTCTACACTCTTACTTCAGTGCCTCAGGAATTATTTCACTTATGTACAGGAAAACAAATGTCTATCATTGTAAGTCTGTTGAGAGCAAATTTTATGTGAGAACTTACTTATTTTCTAGACCAGCTAGGATCATGCCTCATGAATTTGTACTCAGACTAAAAGATGGATTTTTATAGAATATGAAGTAGACATACAGAAACATTCACACTCTTTCCCCAGCAATGTCAAGTGATTCACAGAGAAATGGTAGAAACTGTAAGGAGAAGTTATAGAATTACCTTCCTCTGAAGGAAAATTCTTAGCTAAAATATTTAAGCATGAAAATTTGGGTCTTTTAAAAACAATGTTGTCTATGATGCAGGTGTCTGCAGGTAATCTAAATGTCTAACTTTCCATTACAGTCAGTGGAGATGTACATGTTTAATCAGATACCTAATCATGAGTGTATGATGCTATTTGAGTTTCCTCATGTGACTAAGGTAATGGCAGTTATCATAGAATCACAGAATCATAGAATTCAACCCATAGTTTTGGGTTGGAAGGAACCTTTAAACGTCATCTAGTCCAAACCCCCCGCAGTGAGCAGGGATCTTCAAATGGATCAGGTTGCTCAGAGCCCCATCCAACCTGACCTGAAATGTTTCCAGGGATGGGGCTTCAATCACTTCTGTAAGCAACTTGTGGCAGTATTTCATCACCCTCACTGTGAAAAATCCTTCCTTATATATAGTGTAAATCTACCCTTTCCTAGTTTAAAATCACCACCCTTTGTCATGTCACAGCAGGCCCTGCTAAAGACTGTCCCCATCTTTCTTATAGGCCCGCTTTAAGTACTCAAAGGGCACAATAAGGTCTCCCTGGAGCCTTCTCTTCTTCAGGCTGAACAGCCCCAACTCTCTCAGCCTTTCTTCATAGTGGAGGTACTCCAGCCCTATGATCACTTTTGTGTCCTCCTCTGGACCTGCTCCTACACATCCATGTCTTTCTTGTGTAGAGAACTCATGAGCTGGACACAGTACTCCAGGTGAGGTCTCACCAGAATGGAGGGTCAGAATCACCTCCCTTGACCTGCTGGCCATGCTTCTTTTGATGCAGCCTAGGATGTGATTGGCCTTCTAGGCTGTGAGTGCGCATTGCCAGATCACGTCCAGCTTTTTGTCCACCTCTAGTCCCAAGTCCTTCTCTGCAAGGCTGCTCTTAATTTCTTCATTCCCCAGCCTGTATTCATACTGGGGATTGCCCCAACCCAGGTGCAGGACCTTACTCTGGCCTTGTTGAACCTCATGAGGCTCACACAGGCCCACTTATCAAGCTTGTCCAGGTCCATCTGGATGGCATCCTGTCCCTCTGGCATGTCAGCCATACCACACAGCTTGATGATATCTGCAAGCTTGCTCAGTGTGCACTCAGTCCTGCTGTCTATGTCACTGATGAAGATGTTAGACAACACTGGTCTCAGTATGGACCCCGACAGACACTGCTTGTCACCGATTTCTATCTGGACACCGAGCCCTTGACAACTACACACTGCATGCAACCATCCAACCAGTTCCTTATCCACTGAACAGTGCACCTGTCAAATCCATATGTCTTCAACTGAGAGAGAAGGATTTTGTTGGGGACCATGACAAAAGCATAGCTCTTCCCTGGTCCACTGATGTAGTCACACCATCGTAGAAGACCACTAGGTTCGTCAGGCAGGACTTGCCCTTGGTAAAGCCATGCCAGCTGTCTCAAATCACCTCCCTGTCCTTCACATACCTTAGCATAGCTCCTAGGAGGATCTGTTCCATGATCTTGTGAGGCAGAAAGGTGAGGCTGGCAGATTGGTAGATCCCAGGGTCCTCTTTTCTACCCTTTTAAAAAATGGATGCAGTGTTTCCATTCTTCCATTCACCAGGGCCTTCTCTTGACTGCTATGACTTTTCAAATACCATGGAGAGTGGCTTGACAAGAACATCAGCCCGTTTGCTCAGGACTCTGGGATACATCTCAACAGTTCCCATAGACTTATGTATGTTCAGGTTCTAATATATTATCTGTGAGAGGTTCTTACCTCTTATAGAAGGGGCAACTGAAGGGGCAGGTTGAAGGGGCAGCTGAAAACTAGTCAAGATACTCTAGTATATGAAATTTCTTTAGATATGCAGCTTTTGGCAAATACATAAATTATATCCTTTCTATATTCTTGTATCTGCCTGTTTCAGTCTCTTTTGTTTGTATTTAGATCAGCAGCTCAGAAAAGGAAAGAAGTTTTCTTTTTTGTCTTTGTAAAACACAACTGTGGTAAGGTCCCAGCCCATCTAGAATAGGGCATCCAGCAGATAAGTTAAACCAAGAGTTACATAAATAAATAGACTTAAAACAGAGGTCTCCTATAGATCATACTTAAACTTGGTTTTATTTAGTTAGTTTGGGTTTTACATTCAGATTTATTGCCAGCTTTCAAGTTCACTGAAAACAAGTAGACTTGGGCTTCTAGTATGTTTTTTTTACTCAGTGGATTATCTTCTCTGACCTTCAGTTGCTAATGGAGTAGGGTGCAAGTCCTGTAAGATCCATGTCCTATCTCCAACCACTGTACAGATGTCCTTGATACCCAAAGAGCTGAAAATAAAATTGAGTGGCTGTGTTTCAGGAAATGATTCCACACACAAGAACAAGCACCTCCCAAATGTCTTCTAGTACTGCAAGAAAAGGAGACTCAGTGCTTTTCATCTTTCTCTATATTTGTAATTGGTTTGTGTGCCTTTATCTTATCTCTTCTTATCTCCTCTTCAAAGCAAACAATTACAGTCGTTTCAGTCTCTCTCAGACAGGAATATTTTCCATGGCTCTGACCTGACTATCCCTGATCCTTCTCCGTTTCCTCTATAAGTTCTTTGAACTGGAACCACAGGAACTGAATAATAGCTCTGTTTGCTTCTATTGTTATTATTGCTACTGTTGAGAACATACCACTGTTTGCATTACTGTAATACTGTTATAATATTTTGATACTGTTCTCCATTCTTCTCCTTAAGTTACTGCTTTGGTTTTTTGCCCACCTCTCCACATTGACCACAATACCAAATTGTTCACAACTATGTGCACCTTTTCTGCCCACCAAATCCTTACCATTACAGTGGAATACATCTTATCTAAACTTGCCATCTGAACATTGTAGGTTTGGAGTCTACACTGGACTGGGAAACGGTGCACAAGTGTTGCATCATGAAATGGGAAATGGGCAGAGGGTTATTTCAGGAAGCCACACAGTAAAGTACTGTGAGTTTATGCATGGTTTAATTCAACAGAAGTAGCTGTATCAAGGAGCTGAAATGGTGTGTGATGAGAATCTGCTAGGTTGATCTCGCAGAGGAAATCTGGATAAAATAGTGGATTACAAGGGCTTAGTGAACAGGAAGATGAAGAGATTTCAGCAGTCTAACATGAAAGCAGGAGTTAGCAAAATGCTAAATATGAGGAAGAAGAAATAAAGGTAACTTTGGAACAATATGGGATATAGGTGGAGTGCTGAAACAGAGAAAATAGGAAGAAGAAATGAAAGAAAAAGACTAGAATATAAAATTATTTAAGTGCAATTTTGCAGATATGAGATACAAGGGGAAAGATGGTGAAAGGTGAAGGAAGATGGTGAAAAGGTGAAAGAAGATGGTGAAAAGGTGAAGAGAGTCAGAAGAGAAGTAGCTGCGAAGAGTATCAGATGAGAACAGAGGCAGCTTCAGAATTGAGTAAAATCCTGCCATCGGATAGAATAACATAACTCCATCATTGTCAACCAATTCAGTCCTGCAGGTAAGTGTTACATTTCTCAAAGAAACCTGTCCTTTTTCATTAAACTCTCATAACTGGCATGTTGATAGGTTGAGGTTCTGTACCAAAAAAGTATAATTCAGAAATTTTCATTCTTGCCAACTAAATAGTATTTAGATGTTTTATTTAACTTGATTAAGCATGTTTTCAAAGAAATTTTAAAAAATTATCTTCTGGAAGTTTTTCTTCTGTTACTAAATAACATCTGAACTAAATAATATCTGAACAACAGGATGTTTTCTTTTCTGAGTCCCAGCTGGTATTGAAAGATGAACTTTAACCTATTTTTCCAGTTTATACCTTATCTTGGTGTTAAGTGAGGTTTGGTTTCATTTGAGTGATCAGTATAATGAATCACTGCATTGTTGATAGCAGACAATTAGACAGTCATAAACAAACATTTAAAAAAATGCTCCGTCCTCCCTGAACTTTTTATGTAAACGAGATGTAGCTTAAGTGGCAACTGTTTGCAAATCCTTATCCAGAGAGATGCATTTTTCAAAAATGTCATGGACTGATTTTCAAATCCTCAGGCCCCAAAACAGAAACTGTATACAGAAGGAATTCAGAGCTCATTGTGAGACTCTGACCACATAATTTGATACTTGAAATTGGAATCATGTTACAATGTCACTCTAGCATCTGGGATGTCATTAATGCCAGTAAGGGGTAGCATTCTTCTTTCCAACACCATTCTTTCCCGAGAAAGTTGGAGTTAACAAAAATAACAAGATTTTACTTATTAAAATGTACTAATATTGGCAATAAGTTTTAACCAAAACTTCAGATTTGAAAACCTCTTGATTTTGGCAGAAGTCCCTATGAATCAATGCATGGAAGTGTGTATCTATAGACAAGTGAGGAAATAACCATTCCACATGCAAGATGTTCACAGTAGAACACCTATTTACTATGTGTAGTAATAGGGACAAGTGAGTATTCTGAATAAACACACTTCTCTCATGCTGATTTATATGCCATCAAGGTCATATTCCATCAAAACTGAATTTCACTTTCATATATAACTCTAACTAATGTGGATTTTAGGAGGCACGTTTCCTTTTCAGCAGACTGCTAATTTTTCTTTTTTTTTTTAATCCAAAATGATAACTTCCATATACCCAGTGCAAACTGTTGAACTAATTCTGCTGAGAACAAGGAATTAATTTTTGGTTATAGCCACATGTGGGGGTGGATTTAGGTCTGTAGACTTCACTGATGCACCACAGACCCACAACAGAAAGTACAGATGATAAAAATAGCCTTCCGCTTTCCTCCCTTCCTCCTCCTTCTTCCTTCCTTATTTGCTTCCTCCTTTCCTCCCTCCCTACCTCTTTTTTTCCCCCTCTTTCCCTCCCTTTTTGGTATTAATACTGTATTTTTACCATTATCTATTAGTAGCTTATCAAGTACAAAGGTATCTAGTATTGAAAAGTTGCATTCTTAAAAGTTGCAATGAAAGGAGTGAAATATCACTTAGAAAGAAATAAGAGCTCATATATAAGCTTGAATTATGCTATAGGGATATAAAGTCCTTAAAATAGAGAATACAAGAGAACTGGCAATAAGGTGATTTCAAACAGGGGTTTCTGGAATAAAATCAATATATGAACAGAATAGTATATGTCACTGTGATTTTGCTGGACAGAAGAAGTAATAATTTAATTAAAAACAGGAAAGAGGGCATTTACCAGTAAAGTGAAAAAATCATTAAGTACAGACAAATGCTTTGCTTAAAAAAATGCATTTAAAATGTTTTAAGATTTGACAGCCCATTTTAGATGAGATGTACCTGCAAAGAGAAAGTATGTCGTATTCTTCTGCATCACAATATTGCCCCAGATAAGTAAGTATATAAGTATTTAATGTAATAATTAAAAATATTCCAAATATCTGTCTTTAAAATATGAATTTGATTCCTGTTATTTGTATATTAATTTATGCTGCTATGTTGAGTTTAGAAAGGAACCCAGACAGAGGGTAAAAAGACCTTTCTTCTCAGAGGACTTTTATAAAAATCAAGAAATTTGGTTATTATCAGTAGGATTGTGCTGTTTAATCAGCAAAACACTCAGGTGTATGGGTAAGACGAAGATATTTCAGTAAGACGATGCAAAGCCTCTTTAGGAATAAAAGGCATGGCTTTTTAAGAAAAATCTCTGTGACTCTTGACCTGTCCTTGAATTTAAAATCACAACCACTACAATAACATTTCTAATTTTGAAAACATTTTTACCTGGGAAGGAAACTGAGCCCACTGCTCATTAAATCTATATTTACAAAGGTGACCAGAAAGTGAAAAGCCTTTGATGTCAGTACCAATAAGATGAATGACATGTCCCCTTCCTTTCTAACTTTTCAGAGCCTCAAGCCTAACAGGTGCAGTTCATCATCCAGTAATGAAATTTATAACCTGGTACATATATAGATTAAAGTTCAGTCCCCACCTGACAGCCATATCTACTATCACTCTTGTGGCTTCATAATGCATTTTGTTATCGTTTCTGGTAATGTCATGCAAAAAGTACTGACTCATTTTTTTTTCTTCCTTGTATAGCATCAGCACCTTAGTAAAATGAAAAAAAAAAATCTCTTTGTCCTTCTCAGATGAGACATTGACATATTTCCTTAACTATCATATGCAAGCTTAGCCCACAGAGCCCTACTTGTGACCTTCAAGGAGCTAGTATGTCACAGGGGACACTTCTGCTGTATTAATTATCTAACATTAGGAGAAAGCTAGTAGTGATGGCTTTCTATGCTCTGTAAGGCAAGATAGTCCATTTGTGGCTCTATTCCTAATAAAGCCTCCTCTCTTGATAATGAGAAGACAGATTTTTTTTTCCCTAAGAAGAACAGTACCTTGAAACGCTCAGGAATGATCTAGTTAAATTCCATGTAATATTCTATAGAAATTCATGTTGCACGATACCAGTCAATTAAAACTATCATGTTGATGGATCAGCTCAGACACTGAGTGAAAGCGACTTGTCAGACACTTTGATTATTGAACAGCTCTCAAAAGCAGGAAGAAAAATGAACTGCTCAGAGTGGTGCAAAAATGAGCTCCCGAAACTAATGTAAAAGATTTAAACATTACTCCTCAGTGTGAGGAGCAGAAGCCAGCTAAAAGAAAAACAACATGGCAGTAGTACTATAAATGATAATTCTTATATTCAAAGCTTTGATTTAATTGAAGTGCTGAAGGCTAAGTATTTACCTGTAGAGTGACTATTGAGGAACGTGCATTTTGTAGAAAATTAATATGTGACAGACAAATATTTGAAAAGAAATAATTAAAAAATAATAAAAAAGGAAAGAAACTGTTTCTATGTTGATGAAATCAACTTGTAAGTCTGGAAAACAAATTGAGTCTCTGAGAAGTGGCCAGATGTGGAGATGAGGAAAAGCATCATAGAAAGCACAGTGGTGGTGTGAATTAATTTTGGGAAAACAGTTGGAATTTTGCAGGCAGAGATGGCATCCTGTGTACATGAAAGCCTGTGGAGACAGCATGAGCTCTGGCAGTATGAAGATAATGGAGGGTTGAAACCATGGGAGAGATGAAGCAAAAAGGTGCACATATTTTCAAGTTGGAGTTCTCAAAAACCATGGTTCATTGACCCACTTGTGTCATGACACTCCACTGGAATGAAATATTTTGGCAATACTGGAACATTACAACCTGGACAAAAAGGATAAAAAAATGCCACCGGTTCAATGGAAGGTACTAGAACAGCAGTGTGTAATTTTGCTACAGGAAATCCCTCGATTGTCATTGTGAAAGTAAATGAATTATTTCATAATCTTACCTTTTTCACAGATGCACTGAACATCTGTACCAGAAACAGTGTTATTAGTACGAAAAGAGACAGTAGACGATCAATCTTCCAAGGGTAAGCTTAAAAGGGAGCATTTGATTGGAAAGTATGGATAAATAAGAAATTGGAAAAAAAATTTTTTAAAAATGGAAAAAATGCTGGGTTAAAAATACATCAAGCACTTCACCATGTCACCTTGCCAGTGAAAGAGAATAAAGTGGAGGTTTGCAGTATGTTTGTAGGAATCCCTCAGCGGAATTAAAAACTGAATTTAGAGATCCCAACCTACCACAGTTCAAAAGTACATTTCTTCGCCTAGGGGTGAAACAAAATGAAGGAACTGGAGAGTTTTAATACTTCGAAAGCAGAGTGTGAATAAAAAGGTTCAACAGAATCAGTACATTTTCTTATTAACGGAAAAAGAGGACAGACTTGTTGCCCAGGATTTTATTCAAAAGAACTAAATAAATACATAAAAAGGAAACATTTTCCACTACCTATACGGAGAGAAATTCTGGAGGAGATGGCTTATGCCAAATATTTTTCTACTCTTGATGCCTCAGCAGGCTTCTGGCAGTTGTTCTTAGACAAACAGAGTGTATGTTTATGCACCTCCAAAATCTCCTCTGGGAGACAGTTTCCTCCAATTGCCATTGGGTTATAGTTAGCACCATAGGTGTTTCGCCAGAAAATACAACCATTTTTCTCTGATGAGGGACATGCTAAGACCTAAACAGATGACACTGTGATCTGGGAAACACAGTAGAAGACTAAGACCAATGTTTCCACAGAGCTCCCAAAGAACCAGAAGTGCTGGGCCTTGACCTGAATGAGTAATAACAACAAAAAGAGTAAACACCATGCAGTGGATGTATTTCTGAGAAAAGAAAGGAAAATAAAATAAAATAAAAGAAATGAAAAGAAAAGAAAAGAAAAGAAAAGAAAAGAAAAGAAAAGAAAAGAAAAGAAAAGAAAAGAAGAAAAGAAAAGAAAAGAAAAAAAAGAAAAGAAAAGAAAAGAAAAGAAAAAAGAAAAGAGAAGAAAAGAAGAA
>JAVSBS010009740.1:58004-82911 GCA_033124195.1 Coracias cyanogaster
CGCTCTTCATAGGGCATGTTCTCCAGCCCTTTCACCAGCTTTGTTGCCCTTCTTTGCACCCGCTCCAGCACCTGAATATCCTTCTTGTACTGTGGGGACTTGTAGTTGTATGTCTGGTGAATGCATGGGATAGTGGACTTTGTGAACACCCAGTCCATGCATGTACGTGTGACATGTTCAGTTGATCTTTATATATACGAACTGCACTTACTCTGTGTTCTACAAAGAATATGTACATGTTCTATGTTTTTCATTTTTATGTAGTGCCAATGTATGAACATGCAGAACATCCTAAACCAGTGGCAAGATTTTTAGGGAAGAACTAAGACTTAATTGGAAAAATTAGTGAAATGTATGACAGCTCCAGCTAGCTTATTTCATCAAATAAATAAATACCCTACATTTCCTCAGTAAGCCACGAAACTTCAGTTCAGTAATAGCTTATTACCAGATGCTGATGACATTTTTATCTCCTTTACAGAATTTTCTCCTTACTAGGTTCTCCTAAGAAAACATATGTGAAACATATGTGAACACAATTTCATCATTGATTTTTAATAATTTTTAATATTGGTATTTAAGTTTTCTGAAGGGAGTGATGAACAAACTTAATGGTCTTGGCAGTACCTAGAGCTTCAACAATGCTACCTTACCATGTTGAGCACCAAGGCCCAACTGTCCCTATTTCGAGTAGTGTTGACTAAAGAAAAAAAAATTCTGAAGGGAAAAGAAACATGGAACATAGCACTCACCTAAGATGCCTTGATCCAAAGACGGTTGGAGAACTTCCATTTAGGCGTTTGTTTTTTAGATCAGGACCACACCTGTGGAAATTACAGACATACAGCATATACCGGAGAGTGGAGTTACTTCCAATATAGAACATCAGGGACTAAAGTTTCATGTTTCTGTCATCTTTTCTCTTTTCAAATCTGCACTAGTACCATCTGCCTGTCTTTGTCATATAGAGTGCAAAAGTTGCAAGGATGTAAGACCTGCAGTACAGTCACCAGAATGTATACGTTTCAGAATGGTTCCATCTCCAAAGCCTTCATTTCCCTTCCAAGAGATGCACTCAGAGGAGAGTAAGACTTGGCCAAAAGTAATTGGGAAACACAAAGAATGAAAGGAGATAATACAATTTAAAGATGATTAGTCTGGAAGATAAACTGTGTTCTGAGGTCAAAGCCCACAATTTCACAGAAATAGCTGAAATAAGAACTTTATGCTGGTGAACTCCATGTGAACACTGACTTATTCCAATGAGCTGAAAGCATGGGGATTCCTTGGTGATTGAACTAGTGTGTGGCATTTTGAGGCATCTGTTGTGAAAAAAGAGCTGTCCCTTGACTAGGTAGTACAGCAATATAAACCTGTCACAGTAGAATGGTGCACCCATGTTACCTGCATGCTTATGTGCTGAGTCACAACTTCTGTAACCTGTTAACATCCATGCAACGTCATATTAATAGAATTAGTCAGCCTCAGCTTGAGCCCAAATAACCACTGGAAGGCAATGAGGAGATACAGGCAAAATAGGGAAATAGCTAACAAATCTCTGAACGCTGAGCACTCCAGAGCTCTATTTATCCGCAGTGCTAAAGTGAACAAATAAATAGATTTTAAGTAATAGCCAAAACCTCTTGATGTTTGAATGCAGGGAGGGATCAAATGCTATAGGTGAAACTGTGATATTTTTGTACAGTCCCTGGCAGAAGCAAACTACAAAATAAAATCATTGTTACATATCAAGGCCACTCAATATGCCTCAGATGTTGCTTTTTGGAAGTAAAAAATAATAATTCCCTATTTGTTGTTTTATTGTATCTGTGATTGGTATACGCCAAGGTAAGAAACTGATATGGAAAAATCTAAGAAATACTTTCTTCATGATACTTCCAGTACTGATGAATCCGTGAAAGAAAAGTCTGCAAGAAATCCCTCTGAAATGAGAGAGAAATGATGGTAGACAAAATCCAAATTACAGGGAAGATGTCTACTGTATTGGAAAGTAGGCCCCATCATACATCAGTGCTTCCCATTTGGTTTAACTGATGTTAGGCCTTACATGATCATAGCGCATCCCAAGAAATGTAACCCAGCTATGAAGGCCAAGAAAGAAAGTGTAGGAAGAAATTAGAGGGTTTAAATACCATGATGCATGGTAACATGGTAAGATTTCAAGGGAAAAGAAATTGCTGCTTAGCTAAGCCAAAATTTGATTTTTGATTCAACAAACTAAAAGGAAATACTTTTATTTGGGAATGTCAAAACATTTCCATTTGATCAGATATATGAAAATTAAATTTACTGAGCAAAATGTTCTTAGCTATTTCCATAGTCAATTTTTTTAACTGCAGTTAGCTTTGATAAATATGAGAAAGAATTCAAACTACTAGAATTTCTCATGGCATAAATCCAGTCTTTTTTTACTAGTACACATATTAATAAAAAGGTTTCTTGGGTTTTTTATTTTAATCAGATTTATCTTCCTCATAGTTCCATCTTCTTCATTCAGATAAATTGTATCATCCTAATTCCATGTTTTTGCTATTATTAACAAACAAAAGAAATTGAATCTAAAAATAATTTTAAAAAAAGAATTCTATAGAGCTTGCTTTCAATGTGAACACAACCTGATTTACCAGAATATTGCAAGTAAATGTAAAATTATTTTTAGAAGGGTATATGACAAATTTTGATACAACAAAGGAAAAAAATCTTAAACTTTCGTTCTCCTGCCTGTGAAGGGAAGATGTCTACCTTGCACAATACTCTCATTTTGTCAAGTACTCATACCTTTAAACTCTCAACATCTATACTGAACGCATGCCGCAGTGATCATTTCTTCCAGCTATGATTTATGAATTGTAATCATTCCTATGTAGATGTGGGAAATTTATTTGAACACATTGTTAAGTCCGTAGCTGAGGGATTTTGCTTTTAAAACTATGTTAAAGAAAAAAAACAATGAACTGGAAGAATGACTTATCTCCAGTATATGCTCAGTCTTCTGCCTCCAGGGACTCCCAGCAACCAAAGCAGAACATTGTCTGGAGCGCAGTGAGGATCTGGGACTCTCACCTTTGGACCTTTGGCAATTTGCTCTGCACTTTCTAAACCGTTTGCCTCAGCTGGTTGCTACAGACTATATAAATGGAGGTCCAAGTCAGAACGCTCATTCTCCCTCTGAGGTGGTAGGGAAGAGGTAAAGAGGGGAGAGGAAAAGCAAGAGAAGCAGAGGGTACAGGGCTCACCATGGGCCCTGTACAGCTCTTGCTCTTCTTGCTGCTGGTCAGCAGTGGTGTTCTCACACGTAAGTACTGCCTTTTACTTTAGTGCTTTTTGCTGCTCTATGAACAGTAATAATGAAAAAATCAACAGGGCTTATAGATTTAGAGAGAGTCAGCGTGGTAAAGATATCATCTCTTCCCTTTGTAGGACTGGGCAGTCCTAGGAAGGTCCCGACATAGAAAAAGTCACAAATGTTGACTTTTAAAAAATCAGATCTGATGTATTTTGCAACTTGTAAAGAATTCACATAATTTATTTTGGCCTAATTGTTTTTCTGTAATGCTGTCCTTTTAAACCCCCATGGAGATACTGTGGCTTGGAGATACCATACAGACTTATCCCAGCTGCTGCTAACCTATTTTGCAGCATTTGTGAAGACAGAAAGCAATAAAGCAACATGTATTTGGCAGGCAATACTGACATCTGAAATACAATTTTGTGTTAAAGAGACGCAGTCATCACCAGCAGTAGTAAAAGAAGTAGGCCAGTAGAGGTCTCTTTTGTAAGATCATAGAATCATAGAATGATGAGAAAAGACAGCCTAGATCAATGTGGTGTGGTGGATTGTGAGCTATCCTTGCTTCCCAGGAAGTGGCTTTTTAGAATATGACACTGAAGTGTTACTTAAGACTGAGGGATCTTCAGGAGAAGAGTGAGTCTGGGGGCCAGTTATGCAGGTCTGGTTTTATATGCAGATTGAATTCATCATAAGTACACCTTGTTTGAACCAATAATCTGTTGCTGATGTTACACAATTTTAAAGGATGCACTTGTTTCTGGTGGTTATTAGTAATGTTATTACTGTTACAATTTTAATAGCAATAGGAGTATTACTGTTGCTACTGCTTTTACTGTGACTAATGTTAC
Source organism: Coracias cyanogaster (assembly GCA_033124195.1). Taxonomy (NCBI): domain Eukaryota; kingdom Metazoa; phylum Chordata; class Aves; order Coraciiformes; family Coraciidae; genus Coracias; species Coracias cyanogaster. The sequence goes on from JAVSBS010009740.1 coordinate 62,166, forward strand.
ATTCTATTCATATGGAGTGGTCAACCTTAGAATTCTCACAGTGAAAACTTGATAAGTGTGCAGAGAATATTGTGAAAAGTGCTGGCAGTCATGTGTGGTATCCCAAAGAATGAAATAGCATCAAAATGAACGTAAATGAAATAAAATGTACTAGATTTTATTTTATTTTAAATAGAGTCATACAGGACATACCTAAGACAGATTGGAGAAAATTACTCTTCTTAACTTGAACAGGCTTCCAATCAGTGTTCTTTTCTTCCAAAGAGTGAACTCTAAATATTCAGAAAACATTTAATGGCAGAGAATTGTAGTATTAATCATCAAATTTGTCCTTTTTTAAATGTACAAAAAGCAAAATACAGCCATTTATCTATTATGCAGTATTTTTGCATGCTCAAATAGGCTACAATTTTTTTTAAAAAAAACATGTTATATGGAACATTTAATCTGTCTACCTCTACATTTTGTACCCATCATTTATACACTTCCTACTTGACATAACACAGGTCTTTTAAAAAAACTTGTTAACCTAGAAGCTGATCTTTCTCCGTTTAAATCAAAATAATCTAAGTCAGTGACTCAGTGACTTAAAAGATCCTACTCTAAGGTCTCCCTTTATATTTGACTCTGTCAAATATAACCAATGTTAGTAGTAGCTTTGTTACTTACATCAGTGTGCCAAACTACATCAAAAGTTGCTATGAATAAAAAGGTGTTACAACAAACATGTAGTATTTCCATTTATATTTCCATAGCCCTTGTTTTATAGCTATAAACTGCTTTTCCAGCTTTTAATTCTTGTTTTTATTCTTTACAGAAGAAGAAACACCTGAAAGTGGAAATCCAGGATGTTCAAGTAAGTGATATCTTGCATCTGCTTTTTTAATGTTGCTATATTGACTGAATACATCTTTCAGAGCTTGACTTTTCCTGTTCCATAAATCTATTCTTTTGAAATAAATGAAACAAAAGTGATGGCAATACTCTGAAGTCTTTATTACCATTTATTTAGGTATTTAATTATCCATAAGCCTTTACTCAAAGAATTTCAAACGTTTCCTAAGATCAGAGAAGCTGAGATTGAGTTTCTTAACTTTTAAAAAACTTCCATTAAGGTAGCTCTCCACTGTCTTGTTGGTTTCTTGTCAGGTGCAAATTCCTTAAGCTAGAAATTCCTGTTTATCAGACGTAAAGCCTTAGCACTGATTAGGTTATGTACTTCGATATTACTATGGGCTGAATCTCATTTGCCCTTCACAGCGTCTGCTAAATCCACAGGATTGCACTTGGATATCTAACTAAATACCTGTGGAATAAATCATCAACTCTGTCAGCAAGGACAGTGATTTCTTTAAACAAGTCAAGACTCAGGAAATGCTGACTTCATGCCCTATCTTTGAAATGAACTCTGACTGGCCCTGGCTGCTTGGTTAGATACATAATGTTCCACCATAGGGTCAAAGTACCGCATGGGGTTTTTTCTAGTCTTTTTTTTTCCTTATTGGATGCTTTAGCACCATCTCCAGGCAGCTGGGTTTATTTCAGTTGCCTGAACCAACTCAAAGACTTCTGGGTTTCGTTGTCAATTTCTTAAGTATTTTTGATACAATATTTATTTGTTTTTTTTGCATTTCTAATCTTATTATTTCCCTTTTCCATTTATTTCTGTTTAAAAGCAGGAATTGAAGTAATAATTAACCTTTTGTCTTTAGCATAGTACATCCTGGTGTTTCAAAAATTTCTGAGAATGTACAGTTAAGCATAGTTATAGCGAAAAGTGACAGGGATAGTGTTGAAATTTTCTATAGCAGTTAATTTTAAGGTCAATTAGATAATTCAATTTTCAAATGTTTGTGAGATGCTGATGACTGTATGATAGCTAACATTAAAAATACTAATTCTGTTTAACAATTACATGAAAGTAACCTCAGTTAAAACAGTTAAAATATGTAAAGCTTATGAAAGTCATAGTCTAAGGAGGAAATACAAGATTAATAGTACTATTCTGTCCTCTAAGTATGCAAATCTGTGACATACATGGCAAGATAACATTGCCATTGGCCTTTGACATGACAAATATTTTATAAAAGAACAGTAAGCTACATTCATGGCAGGTGTAGGCAGGCAAAATAGTACAGATTTGATGGTGGGCACGTGGTTTTACACCACTTGACTTTACCTTTTCTTCTTCCATAAAAGTAGATCAAGATTCTAATACACTAGTAAAATTTGCTGATCTAATAAGTGAACTAGAGCAGATCATGTTTTGGGAGACCCTGTGGCAGAAAGATACTCTGTAGGTATGGCTGAAATTGTATTGAGGAATGCTAGTTTTGGTGTTCTGTCTCTTTCTGTGTTTATTTGCTTTCAGTCTCAGACATATGACTTAGATGAAGCAGCTGCTTGCTTTTGAATTATGATGGAAGAATCTGAGCTGAAATGAATAATGTTATTACCAATTTGAAAACTACCATTTTATTGGTTTAATTTAGAAGCAATAGGGTCATTTTTAAAATAGTGCCACATCTGAAGTTCTTTCCCATTTTTGTCATTATCTTTAATGGGGCATGACTTGATGATCTTTCAGGTCTTTTCCAACCTAAAGAATTCTGTGATTCTGTGATCCGAAGGCCAGAGCAGTCATACTGTCACATCTCATCAAACAGAGCAGTAGGCACCAAAACTTATGCTTTCCCCACAAGTTTTGTCTTATGCTTCAGACAGTACCCAGCTGACATGAAGGCATTACTTCTTTGTCTGAAAGCTATTTTGTAAAAGGAAGTGGTGGGAGGGTCCTTATGCGTCCTTTGTATGTGGCATGCAGTTTGGTTACACAACACTGAGCATGTATTGTAAAGATCTACATATGCATATCCTATCCAAGTCATAAAAGCACTCTTTTGTGTTTTTTGCAGAAGATGCAACCAGATTTAAACACCTCAGAAAATATGTTTACTTATACGAAGCAGAAACATCAAATGGGATCACAGGAACAGCAGATTCCAGAAGTGGTTCAAAGATCACTTGCAAGGTAGGGAAAGAGCAGTAAATACAACTGATTAGGACTGTTTACTGAAAAACGGGGGAGCTGGCAGCTGGAGAATGTTCTTCAATGGTTTTCTGAACAAAATATTTCTTTTGAAAGTCCTGAAGACAAAGCCCTCCTGTCCTAGACAGAAGTCAGTGAGGATGGCAGGAATACTTCATACCACTCTGCCAGTGCATTTCAATCCTGATATGGCTGTACTTTTACACAAGAGAGGCAGAAGACTTGGTAGATCATTTTTCCTTAGCTCCCAGAGGGAATCTACCAATGTTCAACAAACAATTCTAGAATTTGAACTAAAACAACTCCTTGATGCCATGAAGACCATCTGATAGCCTGTTGGTAACAGTCAAGCCAGCATCAGGGCTGTAGGAGTAGGGTGTCCAGTAGGCAATTAAACTACCTTATGTCCCTCCATTTTGCCCAAAACTTTCCCATCATGTATTTTATTCTGAAATGGAGCAAGTGGGGAAAATATTTTTTATTTAGCGCACACTGTTTTGACAAAGTCTTAACATTGAACAGTGTAATGACTCAAGTTTTCATACAGTTCTTCAAGTACTATGAAGTTGCTTGTTTGCCAGGTATATAGTACGCTCCATGCTATTAGCCAAGCAAATACCTACTTTCATATCTTCTCACTCAACTTACCTTAAGCTATTTAGAGTACTTTGGAATCTTTCTCACCAGCTGTTAGCACAATGATTCTAAGACCTTACAAAACCAAGGAATACCAAATTTTCTAGACTGTAACTAGATGATTCTGGAACCATAATGATGAAAAACAGCATAAACACATCATATTTGTGTTTTCAGGTTGAGCTGGAGGTACCACAGCTATGCCACTTCATCTTGAGGACAATGCATTGCTCCCTGAGGGAGACATTTGGTGTTGACACTGAGGGAAAGGCCATGCTGAAAAAGTCAAAGAGCTCTGACGACTTTGCAAATGCCATGTCCAAGTAAGCAATAGCAATTACCATCAATAGTTGTAGACTTTACATGGAACAGGTTGCAATGTTACAGTCCACCCTGACTATGTTTTTCCAGGCATAAAACATTTCATGATAACACAGTTGATTTATACACTGGTTCCACAATGAAACTCTCCCTGATATAATTTAGGGCTAACTTGGCACAGTTGTCAATTGCTAGTAGGGAAGAGTTTTTTTCCATCCAGAATTTTAATCTAGAACATTTTTGTCGTTTATATAATTTACATCAAGAAGCTGTTGGGTAGTTCCCTAAAAGGTTGTTGCCAGTGGAATGTTCCTTCTTGTAAGCAAATTCTCAAATGGCTGTGTACAGCCATTTTAAGATAATTTCTTTTTGCTGACATGGTACAAAGACTGTGCGATAGAAAGGCATTCAAGACTGAAGTCCAGTTTTCCTATCCTGATCTTTAATGACCTATGTGACTTACCTTTTCCTTACTTATCTGTTTTTGTAACTTACTGCTACTACTCCTTCCACCCAATAAGTCTTTACTGCCTGTCAGTGCATGTTTTGCTTCTGCACCCTCATGCTTGCTTCAGTCCCTAAATATCCACTCTATCTCGTTTCACAAGCCAAAGATCTCGAAACAACTTGAGATAGTGTTAAAATATTTTCTGCAGAAAACCATCAAGATCTTATTTAAAGATTGGAATTAGTAGAAAAGCCTTCTCATCATTTCATATCCTATAGCAGTAGTTAATAATTACCTCATTCTAAAAATTTACTTATCTCCTCTCTGAATTTATGCAATTCCAATTTCCAGCCGTTGCTTCTGTTATTTACTTGTCCTGAGATGACGTAGTCTGTTGATATCAGAATGTCCTTGGTTAGAATTTTGCTACTTTAATAGTAATACTCTCTAATAGTAACAGCAGTGAATAGTGAATTATGATAGACTAAGATAAGCATGATACTTTAGCTGTAGCCCAGCAGTTTATCAATAACATGTTCTTCACTGTGTGGCTTTAATGTGACTTCATACTAATGTTGGGGTTTTTTGGGGCAGGCATGAGCTAAAATTCAGCATTCAGGATGGAACAAAGGTCAAGCTGTATCCAGAGAAGGATGAACCTCTGAATGTACTAAATCTCAAGAGAGGAATCATCTCAGCTCTGCTTGTGCCAACAGAAACAGTAGAAAACGTAAAAACAATTCCAATGGTAAGTGTTTTGAAAGCATTGACTTTATTTTCTTATCAAATGGAAGGAACATCACCTAGCAGAGTTACTCCTGAACATCATTTTCAGAAGACCTGGAAATTAGATGAGAAAGGGTGCCTTTCAGCTGGATCAGAAAATGTCTAAAAGCATGAACAGCAGATTCCTTTCTTCTTTCCAGGATACTGTATATGGAAAGTGTGACAGTGAAGTTGAATTCAAATCTAGAAGAGGAATTGTAGCAGAAGATATTTCAATTAACAGGGACTTGAAATCCTGTGACAACTTCAGTCCCATCAGAGATTATGTCAGCCCTATTGCCATTGTAAAGGGACTAGTAAGTATACCGTTAAAATTACATAACATTCTTCACTTAAAATTACAAACAACTACTACAACAACTAGATTTTGTATTTGTCTTCTGAAAGCTTAAATAGGTTTTCTGCACCCTTGCATTAGGTCAAACTGTGGCAGTCAATAGAGGAAAATAGATGCAGGGGAAAAATGTAATTTCCTTATTTCATATTCTTCTCAGTATTTTTTAAAGGAGTTATTTTAATAGAGGTAGTAATATTGTTTGCACAATAACCTATCAGACCATACCCAAATTTTTACTTTTGTGTGTCTAAATTTTCAACATTCCAATTTCATTTAAAATATGCAGTCCATCAAAACCCTGATTTATATATGGTGTGCAGAAGGAGAAGGCTCTAAATGCCCACATAAATGGTTTCACATGCTGTTTGGCTACCTGTTAATCCACAATGATCAAATGTAGTTGCTTGCATGAATATTGACAGGTTTCTTCCTAGTATTATGACATCTATGCTTTTGAGTGTTTTCCCTCAAAAAAAAAAGTTTTGGGTTTCATATCGTGCTAAAAACACATTTTATAGTTTCTGCCACTTCTATAGCTTGTTGTAGAAATCTTTAAAATTTGTATAATAGGACTGAAATTTAAAAGAACATCAGCTGTTGTGAGGTGCCTGAACCACTCCAAAAGTTACAAACTGGTTTCTATGAAGGAGACCTTTGTTGCAGGCGGCAGGGGATCAGTCATGAAGTAACTGCTAAACCAAACACCTCAATGAGGCCTGAGGGGAAATTTCAGTCTTAAGACTAGAGATTGATACTGGCACAATTTTGTCTTTGTGTGAGAATGATTCCCGTTATGCATCGTTGTTTCCAATATGCTGTAACCATTAATATTACAGTAAAACTGCGGCAGCCATTCAAACTGTCTTTGATTCTGTACGATTCAGTAAAATGACTGCTGAACTATTTATTTTACAGAACATCCCGTTGTCTACCCTTCTAAGGAGTACTCAGTTCTGTAATTACAACATTGATGCGAAGAAAAGGCATATAAGAGATGTTGTCTGCAGTGAAAAACACCTGTTTCTGCCTTCATCATACAAGTAGGTTACTCACTATTTATCATTATGCTTTATTTATAAATATTAATTTTAAAAGTGATGTATCACATTCAGCCCTGGCTTCATCCCCAAATATGCATTTTGCTCTCAGGAGGTATGGCAATACCCCTCAAAGATACTCAGACTCAACTAATGCACTGAATTTTTCTTTGTTTGATAGAAATCGCTACGGTGTGATGACAGAGGTCAACCAGACACTGAAGCTTGAAGATACCCCGAAGATCAATAACAGAAATTTTGATGGAGGTATAGCTGCAATTCTCAAAAAATACAAATACAGGGACAAAATACAAATACAGGCTAAATACAGGGAAATTTATTTTTTAAACAGTGAATTAATTAAAGATGCAGTAAGGGAGACCAAATCAATTCATAATTTTTTATAAAATCTGATTAATTTAGTCAGGAAAAAGGTTTGGGTATAAAATGGGAAAAAGTAAAAAGTTTTAAAACACTGTAATTTTAAATATTTTTCTTTTCATTTTAATTTTTAAATTATTCTTTATTATTAAAAATGTATAATTTGCTTGGAAAGTAGTTTTAAACGTACTGCAAATTAGTATAATTAACCCTTTTTAGTTAACCATAATTTCTTATGCAATTTTTAGCTTCAGCTGCCAAATGTAAATAGTTCATTACTACATATATGGTTCTGAAACACAGTTTTTTTGACATGCAGTTGTTATTCCCAGCCATACCATATTTCTCATAACATACATTCATTAAAAGTTGAAAAAGCAAACTATGTTAATAGAAAAGTATTAAGGAATAATTAATGAAAATTTAAAAGAATTTATGCAACTAAGTATTATTTAGCCTTTGGGAGAACTATATTTAAATTCCACTCCACTATTTTAAGAAACTGTTCAGCTGTTGTACTTCAACAGTTATATAAAATAGTATACCGAGTTTATACTGAATGTATGACCAAAGATAAAAATGTACATAGGTCCTTGATAAAGACATAAAAGAATGCAATTTTTTTGATTGCTAGATGAACTGGAAGAGAAGGGACTTGCACTGGAAAGTACAGATGCCAAATTTCCTAGGCAGGGGGATGCTGTTCTGAAAATCCTTCAGGAACTGCAGAAACTTACAGCCTCCGAGCAAAACCAGCAGAGAGCAAGACTCTTCTACAGATTTGTTTCTGGGCTAAGAAGTTTACATAACAGCACTCTCGGGTCTCTTGTACCAAAGATGATGGAAACTTCAAGGTATGTCACAACAGTTCATTCTGCAAGTACACCACATGTCAATGCCGTAGCAAATTCATTCTAAATTTGATTATTTACTGCAAATGCCTTTAAATTAGAGATTAGATAGATGTAATGTCTGTCTGGCAGAAGGAAAAGTATCATCAGAATTAGTTGGAGAGAAAAATAAGGATGAGAGAGTAAAACCTGTGGATTTCATATTTTTCCATCAGAAATGCTCAGTTGTTAATTGGAACTTGAGCATTAAATACAGGAGAACAGTATAAGAATACAAATAGATCTGAAATGTCTAGCCTTCTATGAGGAACTAATACTGTTTTGATAATTCCCTCATCAAATCTTCCAAACTTATTGGAAAAGCTGAATTATAAATTAGAGTATAACAGCCCAGTATCAAGTTTTTCTCCCCACCATTGTCCCAGGAGTGTATGCCAGACACAATCCTGTTGATACGTTATTATAGCCAAATATCTTTCATGCAGTTTTGCTCAAGGACAATGACTAATTCCAAACTGCCAAGTCTGACTTGTAGCAAAGAACACAGTTTTGAAAGTGAGATTTTTGGATACATGGAAGCACACAATTCTTTGGTCTGACCCTGCCTTCCTCTCCCTACCCTTAATCTTCTGTCCTAGATGAACTTGAGTCGATTTACACATGCTTTATGTCCTCAGCCTGCAGAGGGACTAGAGCATTAGTTTGGTTCAATATATTCTCTTACAATACTTAAAGTTTTGGGAAAGTCTTTTGTGGAGAAAAAAAAAAGATGTGTCTGTGTAATAATATTATTGTTAATTCTTTCTTGTTGCTTGTAGTTACTCATGTTATTAGTATAACTTGTAAAACTAAGAAGCTTCTTTTTGATAAGCAATTGTGTAATTTGCTTCCAGTCATGAATAAGCATACATTATTTATATTAAAAACACGTTGATAAAAATGTTTATTTCAAACAGGCAACAAGCACCAATAACTGCAAATAGAGAATTAGTTAATCAGAGTCATCTCTTTTCCTTTCAGTTCCATCACAGTTCAGGCCCTGACTCAGTGTGGGACTCCAGATTGCTACAGTGCAGTCCTTCAAATACTGAGAACTGAAAGCGTGAACCCACTTGTGGTAGACCTGGTCACATATACCCTGGGACTATTGCCTTCTCCAACTCCAGAAAGAATACAGGAAATTCTTAACATGGCCCAGTATCAGCCAAGTAGAGCTTCTTTCTATGGCTTGAGTCATTCTGTTACTAAGTAAGTAATGATAGCATGTAATTGTACAAAATAACCTCAAGAAAACATTACAGTGCTTAGAGTAAACCATAAGAGCACTCACTCCTTGAGGATTTTTTGTAATTCTCCTGAATTTACTCTTTGGGAATAAAACAAATTAGACATTTCCCATTTTCTCCTTTTGCTTATAATGTGTTTCTCTATTTCTTTAGGTTCTACAATGAGAAGATGATTGTGACAGAGGAAATAACAAAAGTTGCAGACTTCATGGTATCACTGCTTGGCACTGATTGTTCTGGGGAAGATGAACTTACGTACCTCACACTTCGGGTATTTTTCTTTCTTTCCTTATGTAGGCTATTATTTTAAATTGTAGCACACATGTTACTCTACTTCTCTTGGCGGAGGAAATATGTTTATTATCTTTCTGTGTTTTCATCACTTACAGGCTATTGGAAACATGGGTGCAGTAATGGAAAAAGCTAAACCCAACCTGAAATCTTTCCTTAAGACATGTATCAGAAATGAAGCTGCATCACTTTCAGTTCAGAAAGCAGCCATCCAGGCATTCAGGAAAATGACTGTTACTGAAGAGGTAAATTGGGTCACAAGAACTAGCATAAACTGTCAGCAGTTCACCTTGACTGTCTACAGAAGTTGTTGAATATAAAAAAACCCTCACATTGTTTCATAGTTTTGCCATCTCCCTTGTAGCTTGCTCCAGCTTTTGTAGAACTCCTTTACTTAGCTTAGTTTCCATATACATACCTGAGAAGTTCTGCAGACTTCTAACTTAGTGAGTGTTGCTCCTTTGAGATAAAGTTATTTTGTATAAATAGTCTCAGTTTAAATTTAAAGTTCCTGTTAGAGAGTCTTAAATGGAGTCCTACTTATTTAAAGGTGGTTTTAACGAACAGATTACTCCATATTTAAATGGATTTAACTAAGAAAAAATCAGGTCCCTATTTTATAGTGGCATTTTGTTGTCATTGTTATTAATAGTTATGGTTTATGTTTATATTACGCTGACAGTAAAGCACCTTTGACAGAGTAGATGTCATTATACACAGCACTTCACCTTAACATAGTGAAATAGTTTCAATATCAACAAGTTTCTACTCTGAGAGACATGCTCTTGTTTCCAGCCAAGGCTTAATGAGTCTGGGATCCTGGAAACACCTGGAGCTTGTCTCCTCACATTCAGTTTAATTTAAAGCATTTAATATTTTAAATTATCATTTATTTCCAAACTATGTTTTTACTTCTCCTGCAGGAGAAGATTTTGATCACCTTCTTTTTCCTAATTTAAATGATCTTTTTTAAAAAAGCTGAGAATTTGTCCACAGATCAGAATACTTCTGATTCCCAACAGTCAAAGTCAGTATTATAATGAAAAAGGTAATGTACCAGATATAGGATAAGAAAATCAGTTTTAATAAAATCATAATTTCTATGACATTTTCTATCAAAAGAAACTTTATCAGAACAGCTTCAATGAAACATTTCTGGTCATTTGTAGAAATAAGGTACAGAAATAGTTATGTGGTCCTGAAAAAATTACATCCTGGAAATTATTTCACCCTATATATTGCCAAAAGAGTTTAACAATATGAGCTACCATCCAGCTCATCAGTGCAAACTTTTCTCTGTTTATGTAGGACCGTTCAGCACTTCTGAAAGCATTCCAGGAAGGGGATGCACCTACAGAAAAACGTCTAGCAGCCTATCTCATACTGATGAAAAATCCTTCCCCAAGTGATCTCACAAAGATTTTGAGAGTCCTCACAAAGGAGAAGAACGAGCAAGTGAAAAGCTTTATTGCCTCACACATTGCCAACATCCTAGACTCTGAAGAAGTAGGCATTGAAGAGTAAGTAAAATTTAGTTATATACTGGTCTCCTAGGAAAAGCAAAGTGCTGACGATAATGGCAGTGGTAGCTATTTAGCAGTGCATGTTTTGCTTGGTTTTTTGTTTGCTTGTTTGTTTTCTTTCTCTAAACAAACATATCAGCTGAGTAAATCTCTGGTTTTTCAGAGTAGTGCCAGCTTACAGTCTTTCCCTTAAGTCTTATTGTTACTGTTAATATATGCAGAGAGCTAGCCATTTAGAATCACTTCAGTTGTATGAATGTCTGCAAGTGACACAAGAAATCCCTCAACTAAGACTAAATGAGTTTTTGGAATTTATACTGATCGTGTATGCCTTGTTGTCCTCTTCCTAGTCTAAAAAGCCGAGTTGAAGAAGCTCTGAAAGGAAGCCAGGTTCCAACAACCAAAGATTTCAGAAAATTCTCACAAAATTATCAGATTTCCAAAAGAATTTCTGTACCTGGAGTTGATCCTGTCTCTGCCAAAGTAGAGGGAAATGTGGTATTTGATCCAAACACCTATGTTCCTAGAGAGACTATGCTAAAAACCACCCTGGATGTGTATGGATTTGGCCCAAGCGATATCTTTGAGGTACAACAATTATAAAAAAAAAAATACTGTTTTCTTTCTCATTTCTGTTTTCTTATACGAACTTGTTCTGAATTATGTATTATTTTTACACGCTTTGGGAGAAATCTAAAGATCACTATGCTTACAAGGGGACTTCCGTTTGATCTCAACGGGCCTTAGAGCAAGCCATCCATTATGTGATGTCACTTTCCACTGACTGGGTGGACAGCCTTGCTGGAGTTATTAAAGGCCTCAGCTAGGGTAAAATGAACCCATCTGTGACAAATTGACTTCATGGTATTGAATTATTACTGGCACAGTGAAGTACTCATAGTAGATTTGAAGTGAGATACAGGCTGTATTTAGGGTTTTTGCTGGATAATGAGATAAAATTAATTGTAAAATCTAGTATTCTGTATCTTCCCTTAAAAACAGGGATACACTTGTATCTCTAAATATATTTAAATATATTCTTTGTTGCGCCTAAAGCCTGTTTGTTGTAATGCTCCAAAGTGGGGAAACTGTCTCAGTTATTGCATTGTCCTGTACTTTTCAGCTTGGCTTGGATGGAAAGGGGTTTGAACCAACACTGGAAGCCTTGTTTGGAGAGAAGGGATTTTTCCCAGACACTGCAAGCAAGGCCTTGTACTGGGTTGATGGAAGAGTCCCAGATAAGGTTTCCAAGGCACTTTTTGACTATTTTGGTTACTCCCAGGATGGCAAGCAGGATCAGGTACAGCCTGAAAACATTCTTTATGCAGCACAGCTTTAATATCTTTACACAACAATTACAGCCCTTCTCTCTTTATTGCATATGAGCCTTCTCACCTGTTATGTTAAAATAGAAAACATTAATGCTATTTAACAATGTTTTTTTCTTAATAGTATGTCTGAGGGTCCTTTGTCTGGAGACAAATCTGTAAGAAGTGCATGTGCAGATTAGCTGACATTTACTCCGTAACTGTTCTAGATGTGTTATAGATTTGTCATAAATCTGTTTTAATACTTTCTGACTGAATTTTCAGGATATCGTGAAAGGAATAATGCTTAACCTTGAAAAACTGATAAAAGAATTAAGCAACAAGGAAGCTCCTGAAGGAAGAGCATACCTGAGAATCCTTGGAGAAGAACTTGGGTACATGAAGCTCAATGATTTCAAATTGCTGGGAAGCATGGTTTTAAAGAGTATTAAAACTCTTCAGACTATTCCTGAGATGGTATGTTTCCGATGCGCTAATGTGTGTTATTAATATGGGGGGTTTTTCTACACTATTTTTTTTTTAGATTTAGGTTGTATTTATCTGTTATGTAAAGAATGAGTATTTGATACCAGCATGAAAATAAATTTATTTAAAATAAAATACCCAGGTTTAGTGTGAAGGACTCCGAGAAACCCATGAGGACTCCTTAGTAACCAAAGGTAGTCATCCTGGAAGGTGGGTCAGAGGAAGGAAAAATGAAAGGTTCAGATCTCACTCTATGATTGAGATATTTACTGGAACAATACCCATAATCTTAGTGTTGGCCATTATGTTATACTACTACATTTCTAATTATGAAAATGTATATTAAGTAATAATTTGTCATACTAAAAAGAAAAGAGGATGTGATACCATTTAGGAATAATTGGTAAAACTCTTCTTTCATTGAAGTAAAAAAATGCTTTACCATTGACTTTGGGGAAGCCAGAGTGTTACATGTTATCTAATTCACCTTTGTATATGTATGACAAGGTAGATGATCCGTGTGTATAACAGCAGATGATAAAATCTAGTATTGTTTAAAACTGAATCTTTAGTAAAGTTTTGGAAGCAAGAAATCTGTAGAAATTAGATTCTGTACTCTATATGAAATCAATCTTTGGATTATACAGTTTAAATCATTTTTAAATTACAAAATGTACATATTCCAAAGCACAGATCTATTGGAACTCATTTCCTTGTTTGATTCACAGATTGCACAAGCCATCTCAAAAGGTGTTGACAAGGATTTATTTGTCCACTACATGTTCATGGACAATGAGTTTGAGCTCCCAACTGGAGCAGGTTTGCAACTGAAGTTTGCCTTGTCTGGAATAGCAACACCTGGGGCCAAAGTAGCTGTGAAGCTTCATCAGAAAAGCGTAAGCTGACTATATTTTGTATCCTGCTAGTAATCTACAGTCTTGTTTAGGGATAAAACTGAAACACCACAAGAATTTTAAAGACTACAAAATAGTCTTGAAATGAAAAAAACAACTTACTTATTTGAGGCCTCCAGTTAATTTCTGGATGACATTTACATTAAATTAAGAAGTGATAAATATAATAAATTTAGAATGAGACATAATAAAATTTATGAATTAAAAGTATTTTAATCATCCTTTCAAAAATAATCCATTTAATCTCTGTTTATTTCTCTCTCCCTACTCTCAAATGAGAATAGCACAAAAGCCACAGCATGTGAATTTGCTGTTCAAACCAAACAGTTAATGAAAAATTTTGATGTGGTCAGTTCAAAGTGAAAATTTTGATTTTTGTTTAAAAGAAATATTGAAAGTTGAGTTAAATGAAACATTTTTTTATCTGAATTGAAACAATTTCAAATTGTAACAATTAAAGAGCATGTGACATAAAATTATCTGGTTAAAATAAAAAATATATTTTGCCGTAATTTAGTCAACATTTTATATAAATTGCTCAATAGTTTCAGTTTAGCTAAACTTAATTTTCCACTATATACACAATTTAAGTGAAAATAAAAAACAAGCCCTCAAATTTAGTACTGGTTGCCTTTTAGGTACCTTTGCAATCTTTTCCAGAATTTTGCATCCCTTCTTTCTCTAATTGCCAAACCAAAAGCTTGAAAACAAGCTGTTTTCTATTTAGAGAAATTGAAATCTTGGATCCATTTCTTTTTTGTCAAATATTTTACTCATTGTTTTTGAAAATTGCCAATCATTTTTACAATGGAAAACTGGCTCTTGTCTTCAGATTTAAAAATAAATGCAAGCAGCTCCATGTACAAAAGCTTTCTGAAGCATAAGTATTTTTACATTAAAAAGTAGGTAAGGTTCTTTGGTGCATTCATCACATTACAGTTACCACTTTGGTGGTCCCTCTGCCTATGTGACTTTGGAATCAAATTTTTTGAATAGCAAAATCAATTATAAAAAAAACCTGCCTCTAGATTATCAAGAATATTATATTTGTTTTATAAAACCAGTAGGAAGTGTATTGGGCAAATAAATAAATAGACTATTTTGTTTTTATTAAACAGATGCAAGCAGAACTTATTGCTAAACCATCAGTAGCAGTTGAGTTTGTAACACACCTGGGAATAAACATGCCTGAATTTGCCAGAAGTGGCGTGGAGATGAATTCAAACATATTCCATGAGTCTGGAATTGAAGCACATGTTAGTATGAAAGCTGGACAGCTGAAATTCAGTATTCCTGCTCCGAAGAATCCAACAAAGCTCCTCAGTATCAGGTAATGAGAACTGACTGAGAACTTTCAAGGCTAGATTCTTCCCTTCTCTTCTTGGTTTTTATTGCAATGGAATTAGGAGGTGAGGACAGGCATGGAGAAATTTTCAGTTCAGAAAAATCCCAGACATTGTAAAACTGGGATAACTTCTTTTTTAAGATAGGCAAATAGCCCAGATAAGTAACATGTGGGAGTAACAGCTTATGGGTTCTTTTGATTTGTCACTATTTTCTGAAATTTTCAACAAGATTCTTTCCATTTCTATTATTCTGTTTTATTTCACAGAAAATTATTATAATAGCAATAACTATTTTTAGATTTAATTTAAATGAACTACTTATATTTATTTCAGAAAGGGCAAATGGCTCAATATGCAGAATTATAATTATAAATAATATTACTTATAATAATAAACCACTTGATCATTTAACCACCAAATGTTTTTTCATTAAGCCTCTACCTTAATAAGTTATTTTTATTTAGAGAATAACCTTGTTAATAGGACAATGTCTGAACACCTGTCCCAGGAATAAAGTGCTCAATTTTCTGTTCCAGCAACACACTACATTTGGTGTCTCCAGCCAAAACTGAAGAGATTCCACCTCTGATTGAGAACCGAGAATCCTGGACTTCTTGCAAGCCTTTCATTGCTGGTCTAAATTTTTGCAGTAAACTATTGTACTCTAATGCCAGTGCCATAGAGGCAGCTCCATATTATCCTTTGACTGGAGAATCCAGGTAAGTCATAGCAGCTTTAAGAATGTTTATTTTGTGTAAACTAACCTTCTCTCTTAGGGCTGAGTGTCTACAGTACCCTCTCACCTAAAGGATACCTTTAAAAACAGACTAGCAGGATCAGCTTAGAAATAGAGCTATCGAGAACTGTATTATTTCTTCTGTTTATGATCATGGACAAAATAATTATTTACAAGACATTTGTTTACTCCTTATTTAGCTTTGAAGTTGAAGTAGTGTCCACAGGCGAAGTGAAGGAATACTCGGCAAGTGCAAACTATGACCTGCAGAGAGAGGGCAATGACCTGATAGACACCTTAAAGTTTGCTGTCCAGGCAGAAGGTAAGTGTCTGAAAAAACAATATGGTTTAGCTCAGTTTTGAACTGTGTCATTTAATGGGAAAAAGATTTGTCTGAATAAATGACAATAGAGTTCTTTACAGTATGAAAAAAATAAAATACAATTTTCACACCCAAACAGGCCAACACTTTAACTCAATTCCATTTCATGTATGCAATCCCAGTGCAAGATTTTAATGATCAGAGGCTGATTTGGTATTCCAAAAAGCCTTGTCCATTATTTAAATAAAAGTGTGATGTTGGTGAACAGAAGCATGGAAGAAGAAACCATTGGTTCTGTATAAGCAAAAGAAAAATACTGTTTCCGATGAAATATGGAAGTAAAGCATACAACAGCAGATTTTTCATGGGGACAATCTGTGGGATAGCAAGTTTATGTAATAAAAGTGGTGATGGGATTAGTGGATCAGCCCATGGTGTGTTTAGAAGATGAGGAGAAAAAAAATGACCCAGTTTCTGATTCAGACTCATTAAATGTTGTGTTAAAGCTTCAGGGTGATTTAATTTCCAGCCGATCCTTTTTTATTTTCCTTTTAAGAAAGTCCAAACAGATTCCATAGTTGTGAATAACAGAAGTGCATTTTATTTTCCAGGTGTAAGTCAGCACGAGGCCACATTGACCTTCAGGTACAACAGAGACAGAAAGATTTTGACCAGTGATGTCCACATTCCAGACATTGATGTTGACTTTGGTACAAACTTCAGAATTACTGATGAATCCATTCCTGGGAAGAAAGCATATACCTTTGTCTTAGACTTTAACAACAAGAAGATTTCTGAAGTTACTCTTACTGGCCAGATAAGGTAACTCAGAAAACCACCTAGACATTTACAGATACCTTTAATTAATATCGCTTCTTATTGAAGGTTGAAAATTTGGGGAAATTCTATCCAGTTTTTGAGAAATTGCTTCTATACAGAGATATACAAACTTTTCAGTCAAACGTTCTTTAGAAACCCTTGACTTTATTTGTAATCAATCATGTATACATCAAATGAATCATGTAATACCCAAACTGATCTTTCCTACTGTATGTGTATATATAATTTGTATCACAAGTCCTCGAGCTAGTTCTTCCATGCTTACACACACGACTACAAGAATGACATTGTACTAGTGTTATTGCAGGTGTCATAATCCAAGATATAAACAAGGGTAGGTTTGTTCAGAGAGGTATTATCTTTTACTGGGTATGTTTGGCTCTAAAAAAAGTTATTACATCTCCCCATGAAGAAATCTAATGGCACTCAATAATCAACAAAACCAAAAATAACTGAGAGCTTCCTGTAAAAATTCCCACGCTTCACGATGAGAATATTTCCGGGAACATCTACAGGGGAGCTAACAAAAATGTTCAGCCTGCCAGGGTTTCTAAAATTGTCTGCCTCACAAGCCCATAGTGAAATGAGCTGATCACATTCTTTAATAAACCTCAATCTTCCATGGAATTCTGTGATCTTGATGGTGCCCCAGGGAGTCTTTGTCTTTGCTGTTCATGCAGAATTGCCTCTGATATCAGTGGGAGCTTTGGACAGCTGTCAGGGACCTCAATTCCCTTTCATTTGCACTAACATAATATTAGACGTTTTCTCAAGTCAACAAAGTTACACAGATATAAAATAAATGTGAATAAAGGAAAATGAAGCCCAGTGGCATAATATATTTTGTCAAGTGTTTGTTTCTTGGTGATTCATGGCCACAGTCTGTATTCTTAGCAGAGAGTTCAGCTTGAGCAAGGAGTTCAAAATTTGGTTCAGGTAAAACTTGACCAAGACAGGTACATATTTCCATCCATTTCAGTATTATGAAATTAATACAACTATTCTTGTGTGTGTCTGCACAGTAGCATTATAATAATTTACCATAGATTTCCCAAAGTAAGTAGCAGAAGCTGCAAAGATTCATTGAATTGGAACAGGGTTTACAAGTTTGGTTCAATCTATTTTTTTGTAACACCTATTATGCCTTTACTGTAGATGTAAATGCTGAAATTACTCCTGAAACATCAGTGAAAACATAGACTGAAATTATTTATATTCACATTTACTTTTTACTTTCACAGATATGCTGGAATGGAAGAGGCAATGTTAAGAGGCGCAATTTCTATTCCTCGCCTGCAAACCGAACTTAGAACTGAAGCATTGGTTAATTATTCACCAACTAAAGGATATGTTCAGATGAGCTCAGCTGCAACAACTCATGGAAACTCAATTTCAGAAAGAGTTCTTCTCAGATATGGTAGGAGCAAAAACATGATACATGTATACAACCTATAAATTTAAGCATCCTGTTACATTAGTTTATAGTATATCTTTAAATAGAATATTATTAATTTTACCCTTTTCTTTTAAATTCATTATTTTCAGATTCTGAGAAAGTTGAGCTAGAGTGGAATTCAGGTGCCAGTGCTGCTGTGAAAAAAATGTCTTCTGGCTTCTCAGTTGACTTTTCAGACTACCCAAGAACTTTAGAGAAGCATGCCAATGAACTGCTGGATCGGAAAGTGGCTCATACAGATATGACGCTGCGACATATTTTGTCACAGTTTATTGTGGTATGTTCCAACCTACAGTAGATATTACAGCTTGACCACATAGCTCTGTTGAATTCTTGCCACTCCCATGGGCACCAAGATGGGAACTACTTGTAAAAGCACTCATTGAATAAACTGTATAGTTCCAACTTTGACTGAACTGGTCACTTTATGAGATGCCTAGGGCTCAGTATATAGATAGTTACAATGGCTTTCAGATAACTTATTGGAAAGTCCTAAGTGTTGTTATTTACTTTGCAAAACTTGTCTCCTCATTGCAGGCAACGAACACCTGGCTGCAAAAGGCATCCAAAGATGTCCCCTATGCACAGACTCTGCAAGACAAACTAAGTCAACTGCAGGAACTGAACATTCAGAAAATTAACCTGCCTGTTATCACCATTCCTGAAGAACTCTTCCTGAAAAGGTAGGGAAATAAATTAAGATAGTCCCACAGGAAACTGAAAATAGATATTTTTGTGTTATTTCATTTTACTTTCATGTCCCTGCTAGTGGGAAGTGTCCTTGCCATGGCAGGGGAGTTGGAACTATATGGTCTTTGAGATCCCTTCCAACCCAAACCATTCTGTGATTCTATGATTCTATGAGTCATAACAAAGAATTTTCAAACCAGAGAGATGAAATTATGTGGAAGAAATTATGCATGTCTTTAGTACAGATACGACTTTACAGCAGACACTCCTATAGTATATGACTATATGCTAAAGGATTGTGTTATATAGTAATGAGAATTGAACAAAAATACAGCATTCAACATTCTTTACTGTAAGCTACAGAACTAATGAAGCCAGCTTTCCCAGAGATTTGTGCCCTGCATCCCTACAGATCCTTTATCTTTGGCCATAAGCCTAGTATCTCTAACTTTTTCCTGTGCAGTCCTATTGGATAGGTCTTCCCATTTCCCTACACATACTGGTTGACGTCCGCCAATACAGTACCCATGTCTGAATCCATCTGTCACTTGCTCAGAGGCAACATATGCCATGGTTGTACACATATGGACTGGATACTTGCTAGTTTGGGCCCATCTCCTCCACCTAATAGAGAGTTTCACAGAATGTCCATGAGTGTATTTACCCTTGAGACTTTCACCCTTCTGGCAAATTTGATAGAAATCATCCAATATGTTACAAATTTCTAAAAAGTGGCATTTGTCAAAAAAAAAAAGAGAGACTGGAAGGCAGTATATTTCTTCTATTCCTAAGAAGTCAGACTGTAAGTCAGCTGGAGTGGATCTAGACTTCTAAATGTTCATACATCTGCGAGGATTTGCTCTGATTACAGTTCCTATCAAATACTGCTCTTGCCATTTAGTGCTCATATCATGCTGCTGCTCAGCTACGCATAAGAATTCAAGGAATGGTGTTGCTTGGTAGTATCTTTAGAATATACCCACAGCTACCACTGCGATCAATAGTAACATATCTGTATAGGTTTTCCATCAGCTAGGGAAATATTGATGGCTGAAATGAACGTAAAGGACAACAGATGCTAGTGGAAGATTGGATTACAAAACCAGACTGAGAACAGACTTGCATTTACTTTTTTTAAGATGAATATAATCACCTTGTAGTGGTACTCAGCATGCCACATTGCACAAAAGCAGCAGTGGTTTTGGAGGATTTTTTTTTCCTATATGTCAGCCATTTTCATTCAGATTCCTTCATTTTGAGGATCATTTTCGTGCCATTACATTTTTAAACTAATGTTCATAAAGCAGATTTGGATTCTCAGAGTAGAAAATCAAATGCAAGATTCATAACGGTTGTGTATTTAGCTCCTTGAATGACACTTTCCACCTGTGAGCTAAAGTTAGTTAAGCTTTGAAGAAATTATGAGGAACCTTTGAATTCTGATGCAAGGTCTTGCAGAAATAATGTGTTTCTGGACTACTTGATCTACGAGTCTCCCTGATTATGAGTTAGGGGGAAAAAAACATTGACACTATTGATTGATATTGAAAGTGCCTTCAGTGAATCCTAGTAGATGGGTGTTTAAAAAATGCTGATAATAATAGATGACCATTACATTTCTCTCTAAACCTAAAGCCAGGGCATTGATTTAAGCATGTAAGTAAGGTCAATATCATGGGAATAGTAGGAATCATGAAAATTTC